>JAUBOD010000351.1:3021008-3055277 GCA_032353885.1 Nothura maculosa | reverse complement strand
CGTGCAGATCCATTCTTCCACATTTGTATCAGGGAATACAAAACATGTTCAAGCAGGTCCGCTTCAGGTACCGGTGTATGCTGGCTGTGCTGAAAGAAGAAAACCTGCCTATTTTACAAACTGCTCTCCTCAACCTTGCTGCTGTGTTGATTGCCTACTTGCATTTGACAACCATTGTTTATGTATCGCTTGGCATTTACCAACCATGGAATGTATGCCAGGCTCCTGGTTCATGTGGCAGTTTGGGCAGCACTTCCAGACGAATGGAGGCCACAAACAATTGCACCACGCTGCTCTACGCTGAAATCATATAAACATCTGCTCCTCTTGGGTGAAGCAATGAAGCTTAGTGGATTTTATTCATAGGATGTGTGCACTTACTTTCCAGATTAAGGCACTGTGATACATGAGGAGAAGAAGGGTGTCCAGAGATACGTCTTCATTTGGCTGATGAGACTCAAGTTAGGGGAAGGTGCTGGTTTTTTTAGTCACCCTTTCCAAAACCCGCTTGTAACATACCAACTCACTCTCATCATCTCATTTAGGGAGCATTTTTGCTTGATGTTTTCTTCATTTTGAGGTTGTAATTTAAGTCCTCTCCCTTTACACTGGGACCTCACGCTACAACGTGCACACTTCCCATGTATAATCGCGGAGTAAAAACAAAGTCAGAAGAGACTTGGCCGATCACATACCCAGTAAAGGAGTATCCCAAGGCAGAATGAACATATCAAGGAGAGTACATCCCAACTCATGCTGTTATCAGGAAGCATCATATTGACACAACTGATGCTCATATGTATAACACTCCTGCACAGGATATGACAGGTGGTCAGGATCAAGGAAGATGTTAATAAAAGTAATGGGCCAAAGCAACACTTTGGAGACTCTGCTCTGTCTGGTGAGGCTATACCAGTTCTCTCGCCCATGTCTTGCTGCAGTGCCTTGGTGGGAGTCTCGTGCTCATCAAGCTCAGTTAGCAACTGGCTGCCTCTGGGAAAAGCACTAGCTTTAGTGGAAATCTCACCTGAAAATATTCAGTTGCCTACTACCAGCTCCAGCTGTTACCTCAGCTTTTAAAAGCGAGGCCCATATGAACTGCTGCACTGCATCCCAAGGTTACTAAGTCCTTTCGAAATACAATTCACACAGCACCTCTACCATACAAAGACGTACAGCCAGCTCAGTAGAGAGCTGATTTGAGTTACCCCTTCTGTTCTTATCTGGCAAAAAGAACAGCAGTTTATTGAAAATAAGAGCACTGTGTTCCATAATATTTAAAGTTCTTGCTGCTTTAGGAAAAAACTTCCTAAAGGACCATTCCAAACAGAAACTCTAACAATGGATACCAGTAAAATCCAGGAGATGTGAGTCATGCAGATTAGCTAGGCTAATCAATGACTTTAAGTAGTTTTATGATATATATTTCACAGAATTGGAAAGGTCTGAGGTGCAGTCTGTCAATGCCATTTGTCATGTGCTGTGCACGTTTCTCTTCCTTGATCTCAAAGTAGTTACTGTTGAGTCGTCCCATTGCAGCCAAGAGAACCAGGCCAAAACTTCATTTCCCACTATTTTTGTCACTGATTTAGGCAAATAGTCTCCACTTTCTTATTTCATTATATTGCCAGCATAGCAAAATCTATCGTAAATTATTTGTGTGTCTAAACCAAAATGACCTAGATAGGGAAAGAGAAGTTATTTCTCAGTCATTCTAATCATGGTCTATACGTGAAATAGAAATAAATGCTGAGAGCTACATGACAGTATATCACCCCAAAAAACCTTTAAATTGGGGCTCAAAATCTCCATACTTTAAAATCTGTACCTTTTTATAATCTCCTTCATTGTCACTTTACACATCTGGTAAAGGAATGTTACAACACAGAATATTTTCAGAAGACTATTCAGCAAAACCAATCACAAGTTTCCAAATCCCATGAGGACTGCTGTTACACAGAGGGCAAGAAGAATGGCCTTTCCTGCTCCCAGAAGCTTTGCTGCTCAGAAGACAGTCCAACTCCTACATAGTGCTCATCCACACCCTTCCTCAGTTTTCACTGGTCTTCTTTAGCAACTCATAGTCAAAACACTTAAAGGAATTAATACTTTAGGCACTGCAAGATGGAGGGAAGGAACTGTCTTCCTGCCTTGTCCCACTCACTAGCCAGAAAACAGCACTCCCTTCCAGAACCAGTTGGCTAATGGGGACACACTAATCACATTCAAGGATGCTCCAGCCCACTAACTTGTCCTGGATGCATGAGGCCAGCTAAGTGAAGGGCAACCTGCACAGGGAGATAAGATGTAATGATATTTCTGCTTTCCACCAGTTCCAGCTAGTAAGCTGAGTGGTCACAGGCAGAGAACTGGAGTAGTTGCTCTGCTCTACTTGGAATGCAAAATAGTCCTATTAACAGTGTGGTATCTCTGGGTAAGTATTAGCTCCCTACCAGCTGCCACTCGCGCTTCCCACTGGAGTAAGGGGCAATCCTGCAACCAGGTATCCTGCAAGGCTCGTCAAGTGCCTGCAGGTCAATAGTCACAACAGTCATTTGAGATGCATGCCGCCCTAAAGTTTTAATTAATCTAGTATACAGTATAAATACTGAAATATGTATAAAAAATTAATTAGGTGGTCTATGCAGCTCTGATTTCTCAATTAGTACTTACCATGCCGGAAAATTATATTACATGACTTTGAGATACATAAGGAAGCATGGGACTTTGGGGATTTTTTTTAAAAAGCAATTATTACTTGTCATCAGTGCTTGCTAACTTGGTCGTGTTTTACCTCCTATAGCTCCAAAATGTGAGTGAGTGCTGTAGTCACCTCATACTATGGATCCTGCCAAGTAAGGACAACAGGCAGTAGGAAATGCTGTCTTGGAAGTCTTTAATAGAAATTTCAGCTAGCAATTCCCAGCAGTTCTCCATGCTGGGCATTTCTGAGCTCAGTTCACATCGCTAGAGTGCACATTCTAAAAGGGCAGCAGATCCTGAACTCTCCTCTTGCTATTAAAGACATAACTTAACGTTTGTTTTAAGAGCAGCCATTTTCTTTCTTAAAGACGTGACGTTTAAGGGCAGCTTTGCAACAGTCCTCAGTAGCTTCCATCTTTGCACTGAACTAAACTACCATTAGCTTGTTCCCCACATGGGCAATGAAGGTGCACCAGCAAAGGCACGTACAGACAATTCTACCAACTCATGCCCCAAAGCAGGGCTTATCCTGCCTAGAGCAGTACTGATACTCTCAGATTACAAGCTGGAGCTCTCTTACATCTACCTGCTTTTATGTGCAAAGCCAATAAATGACAGTGTGCACATCACCACTGGGCATCCCTGAACTATACAGACAGGGTCTCAAAAGTGCTCAATTACCAAAGCTCCTTTTATTGAAATCCATTTTACTATATTTTCTGCATGTCAAGGAAAATGGTACTGTCAAAATCCAGGCTTGCCTATGTCAAACTAGATTAAAATGAAAAGACAGACTACATAAGCAGCCAAAAAATAAAACTGGAAGTATCTGGAGGGTTAATCCATCTCCTTTCTTTCCTCTCTGGCTTTATAAGTAGCAGTAAGTCTAAAATGACAGTTCTAGAGGTGAAAGTTTTGTTTCTTCACAAAAGTGGAAGAGTGTAGGTAGCTACAGTTCATAAATATTCCTCAGAAATAACTTTGAAGAACCCTCTCTATGGAAGTGGATAGTTTAATCTCCAGTTTCATTAATTCCTTAACTACTGTGCCAAGAGTGCCAAAAATAGGATTTAATCAATACCAAGTGTAGATTTGTTTTTTTAAAATCATGCTATCTCTTCAACAAGAACTACTAAACCACCCAGCTATCTTTGCAACACATAGAACTTAATGTGTTTTTTAAAATATAAATATTCTCATTCCGTGCAAGCTGAACCGACTATCATAGAATCACAGTCACTTTTGTTTTTTACTAACACTACCAGGATATTAACCACTAATGCACTGCAAACAGCTTAGCTGCATTCCCATTAGCTGGGTTCTGAGACATCCTAGGCCCTGATTTCTGTCCATAGTTCGGTTTTCTAACATTTCTTATGCAACTCCCCTTCTGAATTCCAAATTGCCTAAAGCTGCATCTCCATCTGCTATGAGGCTGACAGGATTGCAGGTAAAGCACCGTGAGCTTGGTGAAGGGTTAGGATAGATATTACAAGAACATCTTGGAATTACTGCAGAAATCTGTTTCTGTGCAGAAATTCATACTGGTGCTCTTCTTGAATCCTCATTGTACTAAGCATTTACAGAGCCACAAGCAACCCAAGGTGATTTCAGGTATCATATTTCGGGGAAAGCTTAACAGTTAATAATCACTAAAAAGCGTCTCAAATTAAAATGACAGATGCAAACAAACTACAGCATATGCTTTTGCTTGCTGCAAAAGGAAAGGTATTAGCCAGGGCATCCTGGACAAATTCAATAATCGGCAGTTCTGATCATGTCTTCGGAGACAAAAATATTCTTTGTTTTGTACCCTAAATGTGGAAGGTTAATGTTGTGTGGGAACAACTATCATTCTGTGCCCTCTAGAGTGGACTGCCTTTAGGATCCCTCTTAGCTATTTCTTCCATATAGTGCATTAGTTTGTCAAATTGAAAAAGAACTTTGGGGTTTCTGAAACTGAAAATAAGATAATGATCGGACACAAATTCTACCTTTAAGGAGAGAGGAATGGCTCTAGACTAAAGAGACAGAATGGAATGGGACAAACGGAAATGCTTGCTGAAATCCTGCTTGGCCTCACTTCATCTAATATTAAGTAAACTTGCTAGAAGAGATTTTTGTTTCAACCTGGCTTTTAATTAGCATGCTGTTTATGTCATCTATTATGAGACTTTGCTTTGGGTTTGACCCTGCTATTGCTGCAGACAACTGCAAAACACCACTGACATCAGTGGGAGCAGGATCACTGCTTTACTTTGTACATTTTATATTTAATGTCAAACAAGAAACGGGTATTTGTGTTTTGTAGCTATTAGTTATCAGGTTAATGCGCTAAAGGCAAGTTGACAGGGAATACTATTAATGAGCAAAATAAGGTTGCTGCTTCTGGGCTGAGGTCATTTACAAAGAATGTACAAATGAAAATAAGGTTGACTTTTATTTACTTAACTATCTTCCTACATTGAATTCCTTTGGCAACATGTCTTTAAACATTTAAAGCACTGTTTACAAGGAGGCTCTGAAAGTAGCTTCAAACCATTATATCCCTAATTGAAATCCCCAGGAGTCCTATAAACTCAGGGGAAAAAAAGAAAGAAATCATAACATTTGCTAAATCATCTCAAAACATATTTCACTGCAAGGTTATGTGACCTGTTACAAGTCTCAGTGATGACTGGGACTGAGCTAACCAAAACCTTTTATTATTCCGATTGGAATCAAACAAAAAGTTGCCCATTTGAAGCATGCTAATTAAATTATACTTGCTCTGACATTTATCACTAATTAACAGTAAGATGTTTGGCACAAAAGACAAGCATACTGAAGATAAGAGAATTAATAAAAGATATGTAGCTTTTGTGTAATGACCCTGCGCAGAGCAGATGCAAATTAGTAGGGAGCAGGTCAATATGTTTAGAGCAGAAAATTTTGCGAGAAGCAAAGGTAAAAAAGTTCGTGTATTCAATAGCCAATATTCCATCTATTTCCTTCAAAATGGAAGTTTCTTTTCAAGCGAAGTTGCAAAACTTGAATTTCCAACCCACTACTCCTGTTGTGTAACATCACCAATGAGATAGATCACATGAGAAGCTACAGCTAATAATCCTAAAATGTTAACTAGTTTTATATCCCTGTCAGCTTACCTGGCTTGTAAGTTATTCCTGGGGGGAAGAGGAATCCCTGCTGGGCTGCAGCAGCCGCTGCCAACGTCCGCTGGTCGTGTGGAAAAATTGGGATCATGAGCGGAGGCATGTGACCCTGAACCTGCTAAACAGAAGAAAGCCTCTGATCAGAAATAGCACAAATTTATCTTGACAGGTATTTCTCCAGGACTGATAGTGCTCTTGCGTTTGCAAAGTCCCACAGAACCTCCTCCTTAATGTAATCCCTGCCAATTGCACATTAGCACATCAAAGCCCTTGCTAACATTGTTTTCCCTCAGTGTCAAAGGTGTAACAGTTGCAGAGAACTGCACACTTTCCTCCTTCATGATGGTTTTCTCTCTCTCTCTCTCTCTCTCTCTATTAATATTCCTTGTCCTGACACAAGGTAAAAAGATACAAAATCTTTCTCATATATTACTGATTCTTTTAAAATAAGAATAGTATATATTTCTATTAATTTCTCACAAGTTTTCTGATCTTTGGTCAGAGAAAGTAGAGTGACAAGCGTTTCAGAAGTATCCCAATACTGTCACAGATACTTTGATGCATCTGTAGGGTAATTTTCATTCTCAGATCTTGCAATACTGTATTGTTCATACATATATATATATATATACATATATATATATATACATATATACATATATATATATATGGTAACAACTCAGGTATGTTATTTCAAAATCTTGCCACACTATTACACAGCCTTCAAGACAACACCCCAGTTCTTAAGATTTAAGGCTACAACATCTTGGCTCCCAATTAAACTAACATCCTTTGCCATATACACCTCAGTATAACATATAAATTGCTTGTTTGTCTAAGCAGTTTTATAGCTTTATGCACTATCATGTAGCTCAGGTAATTACAGAGTTGTATTCAGAGAGCATTTCAAAATAAAACCTACTACATCAAATTTAATTTGACCTTAATAAAGGTATCAAAGAGCACAAACCTTCAAGAGGAGAAAATTTTTCACCTTCTATCAGTATTTGTGTTCCACATATAGAAAATGAGAAATGTGACAGAATCGTGTCTGTTAAATCCCCATTTTAATTTCCAGGTCCCTTTACTTTTGCTACATGTGTTTCAGGGACAGTGGTCAGGATCACTAAGAGTTTTTATCCATCATTCCTTAACTTCAGAAGTACCCAGGATTTTGAGTACATTTTTTTCTGATTAGCAGTTAAGTAAACATAAAATGGTTTATACATCAAAGCTAATGATGGTTAGTAGAAATGATTTTTTTTTGTTTAGACGGAAGAAAATATTGTCCTTCTACCATAAATTGGTGGTATTAAATACTATTAAAAAGTTATACTAAACGTCAAGCAACAATTTTTTCATTTTAATTTCTAAAAACTTTTTCTGACCAAATCCCATATGTTGACCTATGACATTGTTTAATAGTACCAAATTTTCTTGTCATATCCCCATTCCCTTCACAGCTATTGATGCAGAGCAGAAATGCTACTGTGTGTGTCTATGAGGGTTAATTTACCAACAACTCTTCTCCTGAGAGAGCTCTAAGATGTAGGTTAATAAAGGTCAAGCAAAAAATAAACATTTTACAGTATTTTTTGAATCCATTTCTCAGGAAAAATCAACTTACAATAAAAAGGTCTTTGAGCAATTACTGCTATGGCACTGGGGCGTGAAAGAAACCAGCTTTGAGCAGCTATTTCTTTCATTTGAGCTGAGCCAAGCCTGGCTGGGCCCATTAAGATATGAGTTAAACTTGGTCAGATTGGAGTTGGCCCCCACGTGCCCAGCGTTTACCTCTGACAAAACGGTGCTAGCTTTTTGGCACAGTGTTTCCTATCTTCATGTCTATGGCAATATGATAAATGAAAATACAGTCTTTGTATGATAAAACAAAAGCAGGATTTTGCAAAAAATGAGCATAATGTATTTGCAAACATTTGCAGGAGCTCCCAACTGCAGTCTAAAGAAATGGGCCTGTGGTTTCAGAAATATTCCTTTCAAATCGCACTCCACAGAAATATTTTCGTGGCAAATGTGCAAGACATCAATAGAGACCCCCCAAAACAGATACCAGATCAGAGTGAACACTGTGCTTAGAGTAATGGTGCATACAGAGCCAGAGCAGCACTCCACACTACAGTATCATAAAAATCATATGAAACTCATACAAAAAAGGCTAAATCCTACACCGCTCATTTCACAGGCCTCTTCCCAGTGAACTCCTGTAGAGCTGGACCAAGTCCACCATGTCCAAAAAGATTTTTAAGGCTCTCAAACGATAGCTGTTCCCTAAGTGTGGAGCACTACCGCTGTGTGCTGCCTGTTTGCTATGCTTTCTTGAAATTCCCCTTTGAATGTTAGAACAGGTCCTCAGTCTATACATATATATATATACACATATGTATGTGCGTGTGTGTATATATATATATATGTATCTGTGTGTGTGTGTGTGTGTGTGCGTCTGTATCTGTGTGTATAGCTTCTATAATGAAAGGTGGTTTACATACAGAATACAAGTTTAAGTTTACACTCGGAGAGTTGGCAGGATTGAAAAAAGCTCCTACTGCATTGTAACCCTTCCCTCTGCCACATACCAAATATTACTACCATAACTAAATGTTGGTCTCAGCATTATTTTATAGTTGAGGTCATTATTTTCTGCATAGATCAAAGAAAAGCAAATGGGCATTAAAAAGGAAGTAAAGGTACAAGTGTCACTGATCCTCTGATCATTTAATTGTTAAAGATGTAAGATGAATATAAAATACAGTACAGACTCTTTTTTTTTTTATGGTTTTCATTTTACTGAGGGGGAAGAAACTGGGCGGAGAGGTTGATTGATGTACTTCATAAAATCGGCTATATGCCCAGAAATTTTAATTGCCGAGATGTTCCTCAGGTCTTTCGGAAAACCAAGACTGCAGCAGATGCCCGAGAAACACTTCAACTCGGCCTCTTCCCATTTGTAGAAACAGCGCATTGTTGGATGGGCGCTTTCCCCTTTTGTCTCCTCAGTGCTAAGTTGTTGATGATGCCATTTTTTGCCATCTGCCCCAGAGCTTCATTAAAGATACATGACTGGACGAACTGGCCGGCTCTCCTGTGCGGAACAGGTGCCATTGTTTGTCCCCGAAGACTGGCACTAAAGAGCTGCCTCGGCGTACTTGAGAACGAGCATCTGCAGCAGTCACTCAGCGAGGACTTGGCAGAGCCCCTCCAATGCGCTAATATGCAAACAGTGACACTCAGGGGGACTCGCTTTCTCTTTCATGAAGGGTTTTTTTGTTTTTTTTGTGATGGCAGTAAATGCTGGCTTTTGAGCAGTTCTGCCAGTATATACTTTGAACTGTGCAAACAGATCAGGGCATTCTTTCCAAAATGCTGGTCTGTAAACTCAAATAAAATTACCTCTAATATTAAGTCATTTAAAAAAATTAACCTGAGTTAATAACACTCAGGTTAACTGTGTTAAATGCAAGAAGCCACTGAGACGGGGGAAGGCTTACTATTCCCTCACACCCCACCACAACACTGACAATGCTTGGAAACTGATTACAGCACTTCCTTGCCTGAGACGCAAGTCAGGAAGCAGCTTCAGAGCAAATTAGTCCTGGACAGTTCAAGAGGCAAGCTCCAGTTCAATTCTCCCTGAAATAATAAAAGCTGGTGGCCCACTCAATAAGCTAGGCAAACGTGGCATGCTTTCTCCCACAGCCATGGGAATACTCATCTCAGAAGCTGGCTACTCCAATCGTCCCTGTTAAGAAGTCACCCATGTTCAGTGCTGCGCACGAGCAGTGGAAGCCAAAGGGAAACGTCACACCAGAGTGACGGCTGCCGCTTTGGGAGCCAGCGCTCCAGCACATGCGCAGAGCAAAGGAATAGGAAGGGTTCTGGCTTCAGAAAACAAAACTGCTTCTGCAACAAGTAACATCGCACTTAAGACAAGACCCTTATAGAAGAAAAGGCATTCAAAGCCAAGCCTTCCCACTTTGTGAGCTCTCCCTAATGCATCCCTAAGTCGATTTTGCTGTTTAGGCTATACAGGTCCCCTTCTCTTCCTGAATTACATACACTTCCAAATCGCACCAAGAAGCCACTCTGCACTCAGGACATTTCTTTACATGTCCCATTTCCCTACACACCCCAACACTGGCACCCAAGTTAGGAGGCAAGAAAGGGACAGGGTCACCACTTTCTCACCATCTGTTGCTTCTAAAGACCAAAAGAAGCAAGTCTTTCAGAACATCTAAATTTGGTGAGAAGTCTGATAGAGACATGGAGGAACTTCAGTTTCATTCTCCATTACCCTTTTCTACTACCTGTGCTTAACACCTGCTGGACAAACTAGTGCAAGCTGACAATTCAGGTCTCTGTGACAGTATGCTCTGTCCTCCTGTTCTAGCAGAGAGGCCACTTTTAGGCAGAGAGCTGGAAAGGAGCTTTTATAACCAACAGGAGCCAGAGAAATAAGCAACAAGGGAGCTCACACGGGTGTACTTAACCCCCACAATCCCTGACTTCATGAGGGAAAACAAAACCCATCCCAACAGGACTGAAGCCCTCATGGTTCTCAAGATTTGCTTCATCATTTACTTGTGCAAAAGGGACAATTAAATGCCTTTTTTTTAGTGAGAGAATACCCAGAGTTTTATAACACTTCACACTTTGTTTATACTAATTTTTTAATTATTAATTTTATTTTTTTTTATTATTATTGCCAACACTTGTATAGGACACTGTGATGAGCTAAATATGCTGTAGTTGCCTAAAATAATCCAGCATCACTATTTACAACCACTGCCCCTCTAATTCTCCCACCAGTAAAATCTCTGGTCACCTGATGTCAAGCTTGAAATGCTAAAGTTATAGGACTACTCCAACCTGTCCTAGTTGATAAACCAACTTGGGAAAAAAAAATCCAAGATATTAGAACAGTAACAAAGATACTACAGGTTCACAGTGCGAATATTTCATATGCAAAATACTATGACAAAAATATCACCCACTATCTAACCTGTAAACAGGTTTTAACTCCTATTTACTTCCCGCTCTTCCATTTCTCCAGTGCTTCAGCATGACTTGGTAATATACAGCTCCTGCAGCAGCCACAATATTAATGTAAGAATTTTAGAATTAGTCTCATATGACCATACCTCTTATTATTTCTTCCTCATATATGAAAACTTTCAATAGGCTAAAATTAAATTCCATCTATTTGAGAAATAAAGAAGGAAGCAACAGAACAATACTGCCAAGCATACAGAAAATATCATCTGTCCTCTCATTTCTATTAGCTTCCCATTGTATTGCTCTGTTTTTATCCAGCTCCTTGACTACCTGGATGTAGTTCAACTAAAGACCATCTCATGAAGCTAAGAGTATGATAAACGGTAATCAAATCTATTTAAATTGTCTGTATTCTAAGAAATTCTCACTAGGAGGGAAGGAGAACATCTCTGCTATAAAGAAATAAATAAAACATATTATGCAAAAGTGAATTTATAGTTCATCTGGAATTAGAGATCTACCACCTTTTCAATCCATACAAATGCATAATCTTGTCAATTAAATATTATTGTTAAGGTCTAGTAGTATGTTAAAATCACTTTAAAGTGCAACTAAGGAAAATTCATGTGTGTTTATTACTCCTTAAGGGTCTATTAGTGGGTATTTTATTCAGATTTGTGTTGTAAAATCTGCATAAACTCAGCATATTGTTATCCCCATGTGTGCATTTGTTTGGTTAAAGCATAACAGCAAATCTCTATTTCTGCAACTTCTGGAAAAGTCAAGAGAACTCAAACAGTCCTAATTTTAATCAGATACAAACAGTTATCTCTACAGAGGTGAGGAGCTGACTATTATGCAAATCGCCACAGTTAGTGGTCACCAAGCCATCACACAAGACTGAGCAAGTCAATTATTTCAGATATTTCCAAAAACTAGTGAAGATGTATGTTTCTCATTTGCACCTTGTCTTATTCTTGCCAAAATATGAAAAATATTGCAGTCTAATGATACTTGTTGATATTTTATAAACAGAAGCTCCATTACTTGAGCTAAAATCTAAATATAAATTATGTCAGAAATTTCCTATTAGCTTATGATTTTATGGCAATATCTGGAGTACATAGAAATCTTCCATCAATAGAAAAAAATCAGAGTAGGAGATGCTTGAAAACTAGCATTTCAAAAAGGTGTGTTCAAGCAGAGTTTTCCTCTATATCCTTTAAGGACAGATTTTTAATTTTTTTTAAAGCAGCGGACATCTATTACTTAGTGTTATAAAAGTAATTCCTTCAATAGAGGGGCTTGCATTGTGCACTATGAGAAACTACCTAATTCCACACTGATCAGTACAGGAAGGGCTGTCTTTCACTTAAAGAATAGCTCCTGCAGAGGCAGAAGTGCAAATATTTTTCAGAGCTTCTACTCCAAGCCCTTTTGGCTCTATAAAAGTTAAAAAAGCTGGAACAAAAGAGGGTGGGGTTCTTTTGTTCTACTATATTATACAACTACAGAATACATTGGAAAGCCAGGAATCACTGATGCCAATAGACTCCACTGACGCTATCACTCACTGTGAGAAAAACTTCATGAGCGCATTGTTTTTAAAGCTTGCTTTACTCTCACTGATATTCAAAGATCTCTAACTAAGGTGTTTTATCTGTATTGCACAGCATTTACACCATTTGAGTTCTTTGCAAGTAGTCATTCATGCTCAAAGAGCCCCTTGGAGGTCAGTAGTTTGTCTCCAGTGTACACAGGAAGACAGTGACTCAAAACTACCCTGTGCTTTCACACTTGCAAAGTGACTAAGTGACAATGCAAAGTGGACATAAAGCAATTCCATTCTCATCTGTGGCTCACAGCCTTTATCCCTTCCTGTCCAACTGTAGCACCAGCTATCCAACGCGCAAAGCGACAGCTCATGAGGGACATGCCCTGCTGCAAATTGGGAATGAGGCAGTTTTCGACAGGTAGCCGCTAGCATTAGCACAGCTCAGACCTCAACACTTGCACACTGGCAGGATGCAAAGCTGGAGGTGAGTCACTCACCGCTGTGAAAAGCAGACTCCCATCCCAGCCTCACTGGTGCTAGGTCTGATTTCCTCAAGTGTTTACTTATTCTTCTGAATTTACTCTCCCTTATTACCTCCCTCCATAGAGATTTGGTTCTTGTATTTCCTCTACCCTAATTGGATTATATTCAAGAGACTAGGTCAAAGGAGGTAGCCAAACCTAGTGAAATATTCTTGCTTCTGAATATCCCTGAAGAGCTTTTAATAAAGAGTAGTAACCTAGATAACTTCTAGAAATCACATGATGTTTATAGAGCATCTGGATCTAAACACGAAGAGTTATCAAAGGCAGTTATTTGGAGAACTAGCTTATTGCAGAAAATTCCTGCATCTAGAGATCAAAGCAGAATACTGACTGCATGCAAAAATTAACTTGTTCTGGCTCTTCCTAGGATTCCTCAGATTTTGACACAATCTGACCATCTTTACTCAGAAAAGACTCCACGAAGCTGGTGTGTTTGCACAGTATGACTGAGGTGACTGTCACTGCGAGCTATGCAGCAATTACCGCAGATGGGAAGCGAGCAGCACAGAGTTCCTCAGTTCCAGTGACGTACGCAAAACCTGCTCCCTTCCTGTGCCAACTGTGTCTGGCTCGAGCCACTAACATTGGCTCCACAGTTTCTACAGCATTTGAGATTCGTTTACAAAAACACACTAAAGGAAACAAAATCATTAAAAAAGTAAAATATGGTGGGAGGGTGGTTGGGCAGGAAACGTTTAAAATGGGCATTAGGTATTTCCTATTGGACTCTGGGTCCTGAAGTTTCATCAGCGACGATACGTCAAAGACAAACGCACACTGCTGGGCTCCCTTTTCTTCAGAGTATCCCAATATTCACGCAGCAATGTCAGCCTTCAAACTCACTCCCTTTCCCTGCCTTGTCAGAACCACAGCATGACTTAAAGGGCGCTTTCAGTGGCTGAATAGATCTTTGCTGCGACTCCTATGACGGCATTCACAGAGGAGAGACATTGTTCCCAAAGTTGGGGATATTTTCCTCAGTTGCCCAGGACAGGCAGCCAGAGTCAATAGCACAAAGCTGCGGCTCCACTCCCTTTCACTCTGCCTCACTAACCAGCAATAAAGAGCAAGCTCCTCTGCGACCGCGGCACGCCCACAGTCTCCAGCACGAAATCCACCAGCACATCCACATGGAATTAGGGAACCACAACAATGGCCCTTTGTCCAGCTGTGCCCTCCCTTTCTCAGCCCCCCACCAGGCCTTATCTGCTCAGGAAATGCCTGTTTTAACTGACAGGTAGGAGATTAAATCTACAGCTGCCGCAATACAATCTCAGCTCTGTTAGATAGGCTCTCATTGAAAGGCACTACAAACACATAATTTGTTTATGTTGTACCAGCAATCTTTGACAAAGCAGACTGTCTAGCTGAGACAAATGTGGTTAAACCCATTTATTGTATTATTTCTGCTACACAGAACAAGCTCTTAAAACACAGAAACTAGACGAGGCACAAAACTCTAGCTGTCTAAAGAAATCAAGAATAGATGACTTCTTGTTACACTAGCCCCCTTTATACAGGGTTGCATGTTCTCTCCTGGAAAACATGTACTGTGATTTCTTTCTTTTCTTTTGCTCTCTCCCTCCATGCCCCCTTCTTTTAAAGGGGGCTGTTCAATGATGTTTATGTTTCCAGGTTTTAAAGTTTCTTTTGTTTCCTCTACCATTCGCGAATATAAAATAACTCGGGCAGTGAAAGGATGCCTTCAGATATACGAAACAGGGGAATATTTTTGAGAGACTACTTCTTAAAGAATAATTTTCCAGACACACTGTCTGGTCCTCCTGACTTAATGTATGCTCAAATAGAAGTTTTGCCTGACTAATGAATGCTGGATTGCGTCCCCCCTCCGATGTTTTTTAATCATCAATCACATATTTCTCAAAACATGACTTCATTTTTGTTACACCTTCTGTCTGATTTTAAAATAATATTGCTGTCTGTTTATTTCAAATGAATGGCATGGCGAACTGATGAATTAAGTGCTTATAAATCTGAATTTTCAGATTGAAAACAACCTTTCTCATAATATAAAGCCATTGTAAGAAAAACTCATCTTTGGGCTCTGCTTCTTCTGGCCGTATCATGCTCTCGGTGAACTCCGCTACGGAACTTAAACGGGCATGGAATAAGTGGGGGGCACCATCTGTCCTGGGGAGCCCAGCCTGGAGCAGGGCCGGGCCCGTTCCGCTCACTGCTCTCCCCAGCTCCCACTCATCTGCATGTGCAACTCCCAGTAACGCTCCTGGGAGCTGTGTGCGCGCGCGGAGGTGCTTAGCGACCGGCATATTAAAACATCCCTTCACCTCGGTGAAATTAAAATAAGCAAACATGCCCAGTGTTACTGCTGTCGCAACCCAGTGATGATTTTGTAAATCACAGAATTGTTGCCCTAACAATTAATCATAATTAAAAGGAACAGAAATAGGAAGAGTAGTCAAAACTTGCAGGTTTTACCATTCAAATTACTTTTCCAGCCCTCTTGCTTACCCTGGGGCACTCTCTTATATGCCCTTTTGCAATATTTTGCCTTCCGTATTATTTTATTTAATCTTAATCATAACATTCATCTCTGCTTCCGAGAGGAAGCTGCACCGTGCTTCCCTACAAGCTGCCACTCAGAGCACTCAGTTTGGCATAAAATTAAAAAGTATGCAATAAACTGACTGAATCCATAGGGAATCCCTCAAACAGCATGGATAATGAGGGGAATCCATAACAGACATAAACAAACCCAGAAAGATGTCTGGGGCCAACATCATTATGTAAGATATATGCCCAAGATATACGGGCATACGTTTGAATGTTCAACTTCAAACCCAGCTTGTATTAGACTGATTGAATCTCAGCATGGGGTTCAGTTAATAAACAAACCTTGCCTTTGGAAAATACTTGGGACTGAAACTACGCATTATAGCCAAGCACCTACTCTATGTGGCACTGGGACGCTCTTCTGCTTTAAAACTTTGCTAAAAAAGGACTGTAAGAAAATTAGAACCCCTTATTATCAGAGAAATACATACAATTAAGTTAGTGGTACAACTCAAAAGCCGGTTGTTATCTGCAGACTGTATTTCCCTCTATGCACCCAGGGCACACGATTAGAATTCACATTAAAAATTGGAGACCGGTTTGAATCTTTGGGCTTTGATTCACACTTCCCATGTTTTTTAAACATGCTACCCATATTCTCATAAAGGATACAACAATAATGCTAGCAAATCTGTTTGGTAATTATTAATTTCACTGTAGAATAGCTTTTTTGCTATGCTTGGCTTGTTAAAAAAATGCATTTTGCTCACCTCAGGGTGCACCATGAGCCTGAATATTTGCTCTTTTCCTTTTTTTCCAGGTTTTGTTTAAAGATTCTTCTTATACTTGTGTATTAATCACTGCTCAGAGGGTAAAAGAATTTGCAGGAGCAGCTGAAGTACTTCATTCCCCCCCAACCCTCCAAAGTAGGAACTAGGTAGTGTTGGCATTTGTTTTACACTGCAGTTGGAAGAAATGAAAGGGCTGGACTGGTGCTACAAACACAGTTTGAACATATCAGCTTGAATGCTAGAGAGCTTGTTGTGCGGTCCCTGGTCTAGTAGGGGGCAAACAGGCAATATACTCAATCCTACATAATAAGCACGTCTTCAGAAATAGCACCTTGCTGAACTATGAGCTTTGCTAGCAGTCCTGAAACAGTCACATCCAGAAAGTAAATTGTCCTTGTTATAGTTTAGGGACATCGAGTTGGGCAAAGGGAAAGAAAGGAGAAGGAATACCACAAAAAAAATGCCTTCCAACATTAGAGGAAAAGACAAAATTTCCTGAGATAGCTCCGTTCCAAGTCCAACATTAATTATCACCTTTAAACTACTGTGCTCCCTTCTGAAGCTCACTTTTAGGATTCAGCGATATGAGAAGCAAATGCATGTTGCTTCAGTACAACAATTTATAGCACTCTTGTTCTTCCACATTATGGCCATACAGGGACAATGCCCAAGCACACTAAATTTGCCTTTGTGAAACCATTTTCTTACTACATGGAGATTACTCTTAAAAAGCATCCACGAACATTCTTCACTATGAAAGTTAGCGTGTAGTGACGTTATCAATTCCCACCTTAGCTTAATGTGGCAGCAGGTTTCCTATTTGAAATGTCTTTAAAGTGAAAGTGAAATCCTCTCTCGGTATACACACACACACACACACACACACACACACCTATTTAAATACATATAAAGTAGAATAGGCTTACCTTCTTTTCTAAATCCTTCACATAGTATTTTAATTTTCTTAGCCTCATCTCCATGTACAACTTGCTTGTCACACTCCTAGACAGGCATCATTTGTGTGACTTTCCTGGACATACAAAACCTGAGCTCCTTAAATGTATACAGTGGGAGGACCACCTGTATCTCCGTAAGGAAGTACTTGGAGCCCGATACATTTCACAGCTTCTCTGCTAAGTGAAGAAGTTAGCAAGCCAGCTGTGCTAATAATCATCGTGGTAGATTATCTTGAGTAACAAAAAAAACTCATTTAGAAGTCGCTCACATACATATATATTTTTGCTGAATTTCTTTCTAACTTTTGTGCTTGCCAAATCATTCTTTTTACATCTGTTTTACCTTCAGTTGGTCACTTCTATCACTATCCTCTTTACCTTCCTTGCAAAACTCTTAACACTTACTCTCTATATCTACTACAGGTTTTTGAGATTTATTTTTTTAAAATACATAAACAAAAGCAGCCATCTGGCAGGGAGCTGTCCTTTCTAGGCGACCAATATCAAAAACATGAAGCTCTAAGACTGTCAATAAGCTTTCACAATGAGGAAGACAACTTTAACGGACTATGTTTAACTTTCCTAGCTTTAGAATGATCTTTTGTCACTATTACAAGAGAATACTGGACATAAAAGTAGGATTCTATCAAGGAAATGAGGACACCCACAAACATTTATTTTTAAGATAGACATGTGCAGCTGAAACAAATTAAAATCAGGCTTTTGTAAAGCCTTTCTCATGCACTCAAGGGTCTTCATAGTAAACAACGCACTTCCTCAGACTCCCTGTTTTGTTAGCGCACACTTGTCTCTGCTTTCCTTTGGCAGGTTAGATGAGACTTTTCAGAACATAATTTTCCTCATCAGCTTAGATGCATTTTTTTTCCAAAGGGCTTTTTTTTAGGGATTTCATTTCTTATCAAGAATTTTAGTCTATCTGCAAAAAAAAAAAGTTATGACCAAAAGTATATAGATGAAAATAAGATTTTGATATAGGGTTTCTGAATGGGTTGAGCAGGATTAACTAAAGTAACAAACCAGTTAATCTGACAGTTTATTTTGGACTACACAGGTGCTGTACTGTAAAGAAATGCAGGGGAGAGGTGCAGTGTTATGCTTTAAGGAAAGTAGAGAGGATAGTTTTTTTCTTACTTGTAGGTCAGTACTGAGCCTAAATGATCCAATATTTAGGCTCTGAAGTTCGATTTCATGCTTTCCTAAATAGCTCAGGTGTCTATGTGATACTATTCCTATCCACTTGATTTTGCAGCTTAATCCACTGCTTCTCCAACAGCACCTGAATCCTTACTTGAGCATCCTGGAGTTGGCTGGTGCATGGGGCACTGTACTAATTGCATCCTGCTGCAAGCAGCACAGCATCCAGCCTAGCATTCATACCGTACTTTTTCCTTAAGCGCCATCCTGAGCCTGAGTTTCTCTCCTGGAAGTCTGGACTGTGTTCAAATCACTCATTCATTTTCCACGCTCGCTGTCTGCCTGGCTTTTGCTGTTACCAGTTGCTGCTCTAACCTGTGTGCTATGCATAATAAAAATCCTTCCCATCTGAGCTGTCTGCCATGGTTACTGGAAATCTGCTGTATGTAGCATTCCCAAGAGCAGTAAAGGAAGGTATCTTTACTGCTTTTCCTTAAAGTGAACATCTACCCTCACTGAAACCACATCTAATGGTGACTATTAATGCGACTTGCCTGCCATGCTATCAATTCCATGTTAATTTGTGTTTTACTTTTTCTAGTTTTGAAATAATGATTGGAGTATTTGCTCCTCCTCAATTGTCTTCTGTTGCATTCAGAAAAAAAAAATTAGCTCACTAATATTTCATAAAAGTTCACCAGGAAATAAAGCTAAGTAACTATCAGGTACTACCCAATCATTGCCTGCTTATGATGCTGGGGTTTTTTTACTTTTTTTTTTTTTAAACAGAAATTGCATGTTATTTTATTGAACGTTTTGTGTGTAAATGTGTTTCTGAAATAAATGAAGCACTTCCAAATCTGAATCATCTACAGATTCACAACACATAATAAAGAAATTACCAAGCACCCATCCTTTTCCAGAGAAGCTAAAAACACAACTTTCAAGCAAGATTAAACTTGCATCTAAAGCTGCATAGTTTTTTGGTTTTTTTTTTAAAATACTGTTTTTCAAATAGAAATTTTTGGCAATCGAATTTCCTCTAAATTCCTGATTCCAGTTTCATTTACACCAAGGTAACGCAGATGCAATTGCAGTATTTGTTGTAAGCCAACAGTGGTGTAAACACCATGTACATGAGATCAAAATAAGGCTAGAATTGCGTAATTTGTCCAAGTGTTTGTGTAGAGTAATATTCTAACTCTCCAGCATATTTAGGCACATCAGCACAAATACAGAAATTCAAGTTGAAAATTCAAAGTACGCTTAGTATTGCATTTTATGCCACTCGCATTTTTAGTCAGACCACCCAGAGCAAAGGAAAAAAAAAGAAGAAAAAAAGAAACCACAACAAAAAAAAAGTCCTCTGCATTGTTTGCAATAATATGGAAGGAAATTGAGTGTATATTCTCTTCTTCCTGTATTTTCCAGCTAGATTAAGCTGTTGTCTTCACAATTGCCTCCCAGCTGCTGTGACTTGTGAAAACAACAGACCCTGCTCTGTTGTCTGCAGAAAGCCTGGATTGTTATGAGTAACTTTATTGCAGGCACATGAGTGTGTTAAGACTTTAAAACACGCTCAAATGTCATGTGCACACCCAGTGACGGGCAAGAATAATTATGAAAAAACAAGAATTCTATGTCTACGAAACAGTGTCAGACAAAATGGGCCATTCATTGTGTTCCTTTGGGAATGCTTGGACTCTCCAGCCAGAAAACAAAAAAGGCACTTTTTTCCTGCCGTAGGCTGAATACTTAGCTTTGCCATCTGAGCCCTAAGAAAACACGGGCCCCCTCTCTAACTACTGGCTGGCCCGCACACAGTAAAAAGTATTAATGCCCCCCTTTTTTTCCAGCAGTTCCCTCTGTGTAGGCTGCGGCCAATGTAAAGTCAATGCAAAGACAAAACAGTTTGCCTAACATTAGTAAAAAAAACATAGCTCTTGTACAGTCTGAAAATGCTCTGACACACAGAGGTTTTATTCTAAGACATGCCCTTCTATCCTTCGGCAAGTTACCGTAGCTACTGTTAATGCTTTTAGCAGGTAATAACTGCTGCCTGCTGCTTGGCTTCAAGCTTTCTAGGAGTCCACAGACAGCCCAATTGTGTACAACTGCTAAAAATTATTATCTAACCACCTAACTCACTGCTGTCCCCATTTCACAATTTGTCTTCCTAATAAGAATCTGCCTTCCCCCTAAAGAATTAATTCAAATGAAAATGCAACGCAGTTTAGCACCGCATTGGTTCATTTTGATACCAGATATTTCCCCACAGGTGGAATAACTGCAGTCTCATATGGATGGTGATATAATGCAAGCAAACAAAAACATTTTAGGTGATTTTTCATCATAATTTATATGCTAGATACCATTTGACTGATATATAGTTTTCAACTAATGAATCGGTCTTCTCTCTATATTATCTTTTGACCTAGTACCTATTCAGTATATTCAGATAAAGATGAAGTGTCCATTTCAATTCACTATTAAATCTGGGCATTGTTTTCAGAAAATAAAAGCAATCTACCACAACTTGAAAGAGTCTGCTGTGCTACTCAGAAAAGGACCAGTTTATCTCTTGGAGTTTTGGCCCACTCTCTGCAAATTTCCTTGCAGGCTCTTGCTTGCTTTAGCTATGTAACACAGCTCTTCCACCAACGTGCTCAAGACAGGCTAGGAAACAGAAACACAGGAGATCCCCAGCCCTGGCATGGCTCTGGTGGGCATGCATGTTCCTACCGAGGGAGCAAACAGGAAAACAAAGCAGAGGCTGTGCTTCCAGCTATTTTATGATTTGCCTTTTTTTTTCCACTAAGCCTTCTTATTCTTACTCTGTTTTGATAACATAAGGAGATTGTGTCTATAGCCTTAAACCTTAAACTGTTTTTGAAAGGATAAGGTGTCTTAAAATTCTCTGCTAGCCTTCTTCAAGGCACAAATTACATCTCCTGTTTTTTACAGTGTATATGCAGCACCTCACCTACACAGAGAGTGACGCTGAGCGAGGTCTCCACTAACTCTCCAAACACTGGTATTTGTCATAGTATAATAGCAGGTCACGATGGCTAATACTGGGTCATCCCTAGATGTTCCCGAGAGCTAAAGATGAATGTGCACAGGTAAATTGTCTCTCCTTCTCTACCATCTAAAGAAGACCAGCTTCAGAATGTTACTTCTCACTCCTAATATGAATTCAGGGTTACTCTCAAACCTATACTTAAAGCAGAAACATATATTACAATGAAATGAACCATCAGACCATCCATGAATTTGTTTTAACAATCCAACAACATCACCATTTCTCATTCACCCACTTAGCTTAATTTTTCCTACCACCACATTCATTGCTGAGGTTGTCTCTATTAAGCCATTTTTTGTGCATCATTAACTTTTAACCAGGCATCGATAGTTTTATTGTTTAAATTGCGTATGACTTTATTTAACGTCAGCATTTCTTCTGGCTCCTGACATGAAGTCACATTTTATAACTAATTAAATTGATCCCTAGGAAGCAAAAGCCACTAAACGGAATTATTCGTACCCATGTGTCAATATATTAAATCAAAGGGCTAATGAGTTGGGTCACTGCTTCTTTTATCTGAAAGCTATTGCAGAATAGAACTCATATCATCCTCTACTTTCTGCTTTAACAATCAATTTTAGTTAAAGAAAAGGTAACTAATTAATAAATTTTGATATAGTTGTAAATAATACAGTTAAGTCAGGCTTTACTACATGCACACATGTTAAGGTCACTGTTTTACATTGAAAGAATTGCTTTGTTGATACAAGCTGTCTATAAGTGTATTTTTTGAACTCCCATGTGCAAAGAACATTACTGCTAGGTCATAGGAAGCTTCCAAAATGACCTAAAAGGTGTTTTTTAAATAAAGAGTTTTGAGAAGTTTCAGTTTAGGCATTTCTATTATGGGCGTAAATCAAGATGAAAATTTCCCTCTTGGAACTGACAATACTGCCTAACGAAAGTGATTAAGAAATGACTAAATTTGTCATGTCAGCTTTTCCTATAGCTCTTGCAGCTGCTGAGTAATATTTTGGATGCTTTCACTATTTACATCTGGACACTACTTTTAAAATTCATCACCTAATAATTCATAGCACTCACAGAATTAGTCATAGTTCAGCTTTCTTTCACAAAATGCTTGCAGATCATTCAAGCAAGCTACCTCTTCTGAAGTTGTCTTCAGCTAATTTGATTACATTCCAATTGTTTAAAAATACATTCTGAAAATCTCTCCCTCATGGATCAAAAACACATTCTACCACTGATGTATTTTGCCTGTGACCCAATCAAATTCTTTTTATATCTTTCGGAGAGCTGCACCCAGGTCAGCATCTTCTGAGCTTTACTGGTATTTATAAGTCATTCATAAACTATAATTATGCTTGAAGTCAAAGGGTATGAAAATAAGAAAAATTAATTAAGCAAAAAGGGTTCGAGTGTCATTGCCTGCCTCTGCTTCCAGAGGGAAACAAGAATAGGAGGACACAGGTTTAGTGCAGGCGCCTTTGTCAGCCGCGACCTGCACCAGCTTCTGCAAGCATGTAAGGAAGCAGCAGCAGAGGAAATGCCTCGGCTGACATGCACAACATTTTTCAATATTGTTTGCCGTATGCACCAGGAGACAAGAAAAGAGGGTGAAATAATACTTTCTTATTTGCAAGGGTCCTTCCTTCCCGTCCCCCACACACAAAGCAAACAGGGCACAGGAAAAGAAGGTGCCCAAGTCACCAGCAGTTCCCTGACCTATCTCTCGGGTTGTGCCAGTGACACAAAGCAAATCGCAAACTTGAAAAATGGTCCTAGAGGAATATGCGAGGAACCAAGGAAAGCAAGGCTGTCATTGTTCACTTTAAACTAATCGTTATTTTAACACATAATGATGAATTAAAAATAGGATAGTTGCAATGCCTCTCTCAAACTTAGTTTTGTTGTTTTACCATGCAGATCAAACGCATCACAAGGAACACCACAGCCATTTTTTTTTAAAAAATGCTGTTCTTGTACCCACACATCATTTGCTTTTTCAAACAGTAAATTAGAGGTTTTCAGCAAGCACTGTGGTTCCCTTAAAAAACAACTTTAAATAGTCACTTTTATCCATTTATAAATGGATATGCTTTGGAGGGTCAAGTACATGCCGTTGTTTCACATCACAAATGTTTTCTTTCGTTTCCACCGGTTAAATGTCACGAGAGCGCTTGACCCCACTACAGACCATCATTCAGCATCTGGGGAAACCACAAATACGGCTGTACCTGTGGCTGCCACAAGACCATTTTAAAAATAAAAGATCATTTCAAAAGTGGGTTTGGTAATCGTGAGCTGTTTGCATTTACAAATGTTAATTAAATGCTGACTGTCTTAACATTAATACTGCAGTCTTTATTCTCAAATGCAGTTTTTCCTTAAAATTCACAAAATACTTTGAACTATAACAAATGTGCGTAGTAGCTGGGTTAAACTATGCAACACTATAACTGGCCATTGAACTTACACAGGTTCTTTTCTTTTTGACTTCTAGGGGGAAAAAATGATACATATGTTGAAGACGTATACATGGATTTGGAGAAAGAAAACTGTAAGGTCTTTAAAGAAAGACTTAAAACACAAGTGAGCTACAGCCCTGTCAGCCGCAGTCTCCTTGCAAAGCACACAGGACATTTTGTGTAGGGAACATTGTAGAACCATGTTGTAAAATTGCGTTGTTGCCTTAGCACACTGCAAACAACTTGCAGACGCGATGCTAGAGATGCCCTAGAAATAAATACTTTAAGATTGACAACCGCAATAAAATCTGTCCATACTACTCAAAAATCATGCTGTAACTGCTAGCAGCAGCTGTGTTTAAAAATGGTTGAATACATTTAAAGTAGGGGAAAGAAAAAGGAAGAAAAAAATTTTAAAAAAAGAAATCTGATTTAGAAAAGGTTCAACCTCTTATACATTACAATGGCAATAACCATCAGCAAAATATGTGAGTACCCAAGGAAAGGGGGAGAAGACAGAATTGTTTTCCCAAAGCAATATGTTTCACTTCACATTATGCAGTCAATGTTGTTTGACCAGTCAAATCATGGCGAGATCTGCTTTTTAAGCTAAACTACCTAGCAAAGATCTGACAATATATTTGAAGTTCAATATTGCCCATGAGAAAACAAAACATAAGAATAATGTAAAATTTCCCACCAAATATCTAGTATTGGCCAAACAGAATTTGGAGGGGAACATATCTGTCATCACATGCAAAAATTGGTTTAGCTTATGGGTGTGGAGAGCTCTGCAAAAATGGAAAAGAATGGCCCTTACTAGGGATATTTCCAAATTCTTTTCCAAGCCATCTAACACCCAATCATCACAAACGGACCTAATTGATCGATTTAAACACTGAAGGACTCTGTAAAGAAGTGACTTTCCTTTTTATAATGTGCAACCAGGAATATGTGATCTAGAAATACATTAAATTTCTAATTGTTTAAAAATATAATCATCAATATAATCATCCTTTAAATCCAATTTCTTCATGTTTGGGGAAAAAGAGGCATAAAGATTAGTCCCACATAACTTACATTCTGGATGTTAGTATTAAAATAATTTATTAAGGACCATAAACTCATTAGGCAATTGTAGACTGAAACAAAAAAAGCCCTGTCACCAGGGCTTTTTGCGGGTGAAATGTGGATAGGGAGGGTTTGCAGATGTTAAATACAAGCATGCACTAACAACCATTAAAATGGAAAAAGAATTGCTAACATGTTAATGCCAATATTTTAAAAGAATTTTTCCCCAGTTTTTGCCAGTGATTTCACTGTTATGCCACTGCTGTTACTATACCCCAGTGGAAAGTGATTTGTTGATATCCCCTTAGGTCATTCCAAGATGTATGGAGCCTACAGCAATTAGCTGCTCATGTTTCTGTCAGTTTTCTGGTACTAGACCTTCCTTTTCATGATTTTTTCCCCCCCCTCTCCGTTCAGACTAGATATGCTTGCGGTTCTTTAGCTCTGAGCTACACATACAACAATTAAACTGAAAAACTTGAAACTTGTATCGCTTTCTTTGTACTCTAGAGCTAGCAAGAACAATTTCTGAGGCATCTAATATTCTGCATGAAGACAGGCAGAGAAAATGTGGTAAGAAATGTGAACTATTTATGCAATTTTTTATGATTTATCTTGGCAACTTTTTGCACATGATTTTCTTTAAATGTGAGCTCTCAGTTGCCTACATATATATATGTATATATGGATATAACCTATATGTGATTCAAAATTGTCTATGCAAACTGCCAAAGGACAAGGTATCTTGCTCTTTCCACTACTTTGGAATCCATTTTTAAAATTCCCTCTACTGCTGTGCATCCAGTACCAATTCTCAAGAAAATAAAAACCATTATTTTGTTCTGATTACTTATAAATGAATAATCTTTGGGAATCCAAATGTTTTAGGTGCATAAAATGGAGGTGCAAATTAACCTAGACAATTTGGTACCTCATTTGCAGGTGCACTTTGAGATTAGATGGCTAAATTATTTCATCTTCACCTAAAAATAAATGGTTGGAAAAATTGTCCCTGCCATAAGCTTCATCCTCAAAACTGCTGGAGTAAAACCAGGCCTGTCTAAGAAGCATAAGGAACTTAAAATATGTCAGCAAGATGCTCAAGATAGTTTAATAATATTTAGAAAGCAATAATTACATTTGATATCTGTGGCAAGTTGAATATATATCTTTCTGAAATATATGTAAAAGCTGAACTCAGATTAAATTTATTTTCAACCTTTTCATAAGTGAAAAGGATAATTAAAAAGCAGAGCTCTAAGAAACTTAGTGATTTCATTTTGCAACAATTTGCACAACCACTTTTTTATTTTCGCATCGAATTACTCAAAGTGAAGCAACAGCTAGCTAATCCAAAGTCAGAAATCATGCCAGCCTCACATGAAAAATCAGCTTGCAGACCGCTGGATAGATTCTAGTTGAGTCTGAAGCTAGTAAGTTAATCTTGACAAGGGAACAATGAAAAGAATTCCAGTAACTGTTTAATATTACCAGCATTATTAGTAGATTACTTGGGAGGGGAGTAATGATAAAATATTTCTCAAATACTATAGAAGACAGAAAAGAATTGAAAGGTTAGACACACTCCCCAACAGATACAGTTTGGAATTTTGCTAGTGCAAACAGGCATGCAAGCAAAACTTCCAGGGCACTTTCCAAAAGCCTCTGAGAATACAGCCTTAATAAGTACAGTTTTTCATGAAGGATACTGAATTGACAGCCTAAAAGCTAGAAAACTTAGAAGACAGGTAGGCAGCAAAAATATTGTGGGCAAAGAAAAAAAAAGTGGTGATAACAAAAAAGTTAACTGTACCAGCACTATTTCATCTCTCTATTTATCTATAGCATATGGCTCTTGTACCTTTGACGAATCACAATGAAACATCAAATCCCAAAGTCAAGAGGCGAGTTCAGTATATACTTAAGGGGAATTGACAAAAATGACTCTTTTTCTGTCAACTGCTTCCATTCAGAGGCCTGAATGAACAAGCTTTATGAATACGGGGTACTCATGGTAGCTTGCACAGCCAAGTATGCCTGCAACCAGATATTTCCTATGTGAATAACTAGACAGGGAATTTTCAAAGGCTTGTAGTAAGCAGTTTCAGCAGCAAATTCTCTCAGCCCTTAGTCACATGTTCCTTAAAAGGAAATCATTAGCAATCTAAAAACTCTCTTTCTTTAGCATTTTCCAATGTATGTTCAGTGTACAGAGACACTCTCAGCAATACTAAGCCATGCCTGGAACAGCAAGCAGTGAGTTTATGCTCTCCTATAAAATAAGCATAATATAAGCATGTTTAAGAGATACCTCACATGTTCGCCAGCCGGTATCTCCAGTATCATTAGTACCCTGCTCAGTGGATGAATAAACCCACATTCTAAAACATTTGAAAGAAGTGGTCTTCTGAGCCAGGCATTCAGAGTCAGGTTATCTGAATTCAATTCCCTGCTCCACCCAGGCTTCCTGTGAGACTCTGAGCCAGTCACTTAAGTGTCTGAGTTTCTTGCCTGCAAAATGGAATAAATAATACTTTCTTTTTATAACCCTTCTTTCAAGTCTTATCTAGTTAGATTTTTCAGTTCTTTAGGGAGAGGGACATCTTTTGCTTCTCACAACCAATCATGACTGAAGAGCCTAAGGTCATTCAGATCGTGACAAAACCCCAACACAATGAACAGGATCAACCATTATGCCAATACCATTCCAATAGGCCAAAACTCACATTCAGCTTTATCAGTACCTTCCAATTAATTGTGTCTAATATCTGACTTTTTTTTTTTTAAGGAGAAGAGACTTCATGGAAAACAGAGCTGGCTTTTGCTTAGAACTCTAACAAAATAAATATGTGTTTTTAAATAGATTTAACTGCTAGTTGTGCAGTGAACTTGACTGTCTTCCATACTTACTGTATGATGGCTTAGCTTTTGAAGTATTACTAAACAAGATTAAAAAAAAGAAAGTATTACTAAACAAGATTAAAAAAAAAGAATGTTGGTTTCTTTGTCCTTTCACTTGTACCCACTTGCTAAAAATAAACAGTAATACCAGACATGGTATTAACACATGCTGTTAAACTGCATTTTTAATCTTAGTTTTTTAATGACATGCAGAAATCATATGAGTCTTTCTTTCTTGCAGTTTATACTGTCACCAGTTATCCCCCGATAAGATCATGGTCTGATAAAGTACAGCTGGGCACAGTTTATTCAGCGCGTGTATGAAAGCATTAAGAACGTGACAAGATGCGCTGCTACACCACCCAGGGCACCAGAGCACCCCAGAGAACCAAAATGCGGGAATATGGGTTTAATTTTATCAGTTAGGTGTGGCTATTATTTAAATGACAGAAACTAAGAGTATATAATGTAATAGAAATACTTTTAAATTAAAGGTCAGAAGCAACAGACATATTCATGGCATCTCCACAGCACAGAGAGATTTCAGTTTCTTCGATATAATACTTAGATCCTTGATTATATTTTTCATCTTTAGAGTGCTTTTAAACAATGAATGAATCAACCAATCTGTGCAATAAACTGCTTTCATCCATAACAGCTACAAATATTAATTTGATATCACTGCATGTGCCAAAGTGACCTTTCTCAACAGTAAGACAGAACTGTGAGTAGCAGAAAGAAGGAAAAGACTGAAAGAGCAGAGGGACCTGAAAAGCAGTTAAGAAGAAAAAGGACTTCCCAAAGAGATCCAGTATAAAGAGATCCTTCATGTTGTGTCTACCACATATGTAAGTTTCTCGCCCTATACTATCTGAAATTGGCCTCCTAATAATGATATAATTAGTCAAAAAGCTCAAATTCCTATAAGACAAGAGCTACTCTCACTAAAAATTTTGGACAGCATAAAAGGATGACCTATATAAATACTGTATTTCTTATTATTCAGAACTAACTTGCTTCATTTTTGCAGTTTTTCCCATCATTCTGCTTAATCTTTCTGTATGTTTTTTTGCCAAAACAAATCCAGTATCTTTGATGATATGATGTGTATATAATACACTTGTGATTTTTCAGTTAAAGAAGCTATCCCAAACTCAAGGGTGTTAAAACTTGTTCTACTGCTACTTCATACTTTCACTTTATACCCATGTGTATTCACATATGCATTTTAAATACATCTCTGAAACACCAATAATCCCCCTTTGAAGTACTGAATGGAAACCAAAAGATCAGACACTTTCAGTTCTTGACTTTTCTTTCACTACAGGAAGCATTTCAATACCCTAACTTAATAGCCCCTTGTCTTTCAGTCTCGAATTGTTTTCCACAGCAAAATCTATTTCACAAAGGCAGGATTTTTTTTGGCGCTGAAGTCAAGTCTCTCAGTTCACAGACCAGCCAGTGACAGTGAGCATCTCAATTTCACTATTTGTTTACTTCTAGAATACAAACTGTTAAAATAATGACTCATTAAACAAGGAGAAGCTCTAAAAGTGCAAGGACTGATACAGTCTGGGCTTGAACAGACTTCTGGTATCTGATGGCTTGACTCTTAAAAAACATACACCCCATAAGGCTGCACAAAACAGAAGAGACACCCTACAGGCTCATCTCTCAAGGTCTCTGCAATGTCCATTAATAATTTGTGCAGGCTTCTTAGCTGAGAGCAGGCTGTGATGACAAGGTTTACTGAGCTCCTCCAACCTGGGAGGTTCATGTTGTTGACACAGGCCCCCAAAGGAGGCGTTTTGCTCCACTTCAGCCTCTCTCCACTCTACCTTTGTGTATTCAGCTGACCTACAAATCACTTATATCCCAAATACAGCTTTCTATCATATTCCATCCTACTGTATCCTGTACCTCACATAAGTGATTATTTCTCTAATATTTCCTCAGAGGTGTTCAGCCACATTAACTTCTGCCAAGATCCTACTGCTTATCTTTCTGCTCATCTTTCTGTCTGCAAAGCTCAGTGACCTACTGCCAGGTCAGAAATACTTACAGATTGCCCTACAAAGTTATGATATCTCTCTCCTGCTTCAAAACAGAAGTTCCAAACTACACCGCTCAGATCTTGCTATTTTAGATGCATGGTACCAATAAACTAATACATTTCCTGCAAGGTGTAATAATAGCACCAAGTCTATGGGGCACACCAGCAATTCAGGCACATTTAGGTCACAGTCAGGACATGGCTGGGATAAACAGAGCTGCGAAGCAATCAAGCTAACAGTCCAAGAAAGGAGTAAATAAATGGCTACCTCTTCTACGGTACTCTGTCCTTTTAAGCATCACATAGAATAAAGTAGATACAAGCTCAGCAATTTGGGAGATCTATTTCTCAGACGTACACCACATTTCTGTTTTTTTTTTTCTCCTTCCCCTCTGTAAAATTAGTTAGTAAGCTTGCTCAGCTTCCCTAGAAGCAAGATCACTGAATGCAGGGAGTCATAAGGAACTGGACTGACGTGGTTATGCAACTAGGAAGCCTGTTACATTAAAAAATAGGATTGACCATAAACCTATCAATGAACACATAGAAAAAAGTACAAACTGTCAGAAGAAAATTATGGAGCAGAGAAAAATTAATAGTGAAGTATCTGTCAAAGTGCCAGACTTTGTTCAGACTCAGGTTATACTTCTTTCCTAGAGATAGACAAAATAGCACCGTATGTTTAAAGGCTAATTGTTTCTAGCTGTGAATTACCAAAAAATAATTTCAAATAGACTATAGATCTCTCTCAAACTCCGTTGCTTTGTTGACACTCTAATAAAATAAAGGCACTTCTGCTGCTGCTATATTGGTTAGATCACTTGCCACCTGAATACTGAGCAACATGAAAAGGAGTAAATGAAGCGAAGCTTATTTTCAAGAAACATAATTTAAAATCTCCATGTACTTAATTGTTTTAGTGGGTGACACATTGTTTACCTTAGATGACTGCTGGCAACACATTCAGAGAATTGCCACCAGAAGTTAAAAAAGCATGAGCTTCACAAAACTCACGGATAAGAACGCAAAACACCTTAACTAAGCCTCAGACAACTACTTCAGGTGAGAGACTGGCTCTTTCCATAGAAAAAAAGGCTCTCAGCAAGATCTTCCTTCAAAATATCACATCATCTATTCAAAAGTCTTAGCTGAAGCTTCAGACAAATCCTGGCTGGTAGACTTGTAGAAAACACTTTGGGTAAAAGAAAACATAGAACTAGAAATGAAATCGTTTCCATTTTGGTTTCCTCAGACATACAGAAATCCTTCATAGGAAGCAAAGAAAACAGTATTTTGGCAAGTCCCAAGACTCCGTTTTTAACTGAAACATGCGCATAGCCAAAACAAGTTGCTTGGTAAGCAAACCTAACGACTGTTTCCTGATGATTTTGCATGAGATACAGCTCAGAACTTTGTTTCTCTGATGTCTATTAATTAAAGTATAAAATCCACCTAAGCTTCTTGTCAATTTACAGTGCTTTAACATTTCCTCCCAAATATATTTCCCAAGGTCTAGTTCAGGAAGAGTTTAGACTAAAGCCTTTCCTTATATGGCAGCCTTATAGGGTTTCTTTATCAGGCAACTAATTTTCATGAGATTTGCAGATATCCAGCACCTTTTAGATTTCATCCTCTATCTTAAATGGGACTGAAATTACTTAGTATGTCCAAAAGTTATTAAGCAGATTATACTCAGAGGAAGACTGGTTGCTTAACTGTAACAACCTCCTCTGCTTAGCAAAATGGGGTAATCAGTAAGCACTGATTTCATTTGTCCTCTTTAAGTAAACACTTCAACTTTAGTGGAAAAAAATACAGAATTTGGCTCTCTCAGATTTGTATTCAAACACCATTATTGTCATTTGATGAAGGTAACTTGTAAAATAATAATAGAGATTCCATAAGTCAAAGAAGGTTACTGGTAAATACAGGACCAGAAGTGGGGAAAAGTGTTACTTTTATTACTGAGCATTACTGAGGCAAAGTGCTCAGGTAGGATGAGTGTGAGAGAAGCATTAATTACTCCTTTTTCTTCAGCAAACACTGGCATGATTAACATTGCCTACTTGTAACCAGACAACAAGGAAGCAAAAGGATAAAAGTTCATTTTTAGTTGGAAATAGTGAGCTTGCATTCATCATCATCTTTCCTAGTGTAGGTTATTTATTTATTTATTAAATATAAGTGCAATTCAAGTATTATGGAGCCATGACTTAAATACTTTCCACATCTCTTCATATAAGCTTCAGTAAAATCCAGCTCCTGTCATAACATGGCAAGAAGATATTCTGTGTGGGACCTACCTTTCTGAATGAGAGGTGCTTGCTCTTAATCTGATGCGGAAAAAAAAACAGGGGGAGGGAGGAAAAAAAAGTCTCTTGGTAAAGAACCCCTCCTCCTTCAGGGGAGGAGAATGGAAACAAATCTTGAGAAAAAGGCTTACGCAGAATTTGCATGGAATGCAGGTTAAACCATTTTCCCTGTATTTTATAATAGTACCAAATGCCCCTGCATACATGTGGCTTCTTAACCTTATCCAAAGCAGAATTTTAATCCGACCAAGATTTCAACCTGCAATATAGGCCTCTGCAGCATTAGCATGTGAATGTTCCTAGAAGCTGCAGTTCATCAAGTGTTATATACTTTGTCATCTCCAGGGAGAAAGGAAATAAATGGGTGATTCTGAGCCTTGACAGCTGTAAATCTATTACCAGGATAAAGGTGGATGTACTGTTTCTATTCTGTAGAGTTTTTCCTGATTTGCACAGATGTAAGTAGGATCTGGGTCAGGCTTGTGATCCAGTTAGAATTGCAGTTAGAATATCCAGTTAGAATTCTTTTATTTCATTTAAAGAAACTTAAGTTTGATCTAGTTTTGTTTTTCTCTCCCTCTCTCATATTTTATTACAATCTCTAATTTTCTTTGTAATGAAAATTTGACAACTATTTTCTCAGAAAATTATTTTAGAAGATCTCAATACTCTTTAAAAGTCCCAGTGAAACAAATTTAAATACTGCTTTGCACTTCTACGTATTGCTATTATTCAATACAGCAAAGACAGAGTATCTTGAAAAGAAAGGACTGATAAGCCAAAACAGAGCCCTACATTCTACTCCTGCAATCCATCAACCAAACTCTTCTGAAAAGAAAGTGGTTTTTTTTTTAAATAGTATCTCTGCAACCTTTAATTCTCTTTACAGCCAGATCCCTAGAAGCAGCATTCCATTAGGAGCTCCAGTGTCAGTGTGCTTACATCTTATCCGTTTCACATTAACAAAGTCTTCTCAATCAAACAGCCTTCTAGGGTCCCTCTATAGCTGCTACTGGCATCACATTTTTCATCATGTGTGCACTGAGCCCGGATACTCAGCTATGAGCTTTGAGGCCCCATACTCAAAAAGCTCCTCCTGAACCTTTCTGAATCCCACTTAGGCCAGTGTGGGACAAACATGAGCACATTTTGTTTCCATCTCTGTGTGGTTCCTTATTTTACAAGGATGACTATGTTCTGACAGAGAAGAGTCAAACAGACAACTTGCTTCTCAAGAAGCTTCTAGATTTGTTTCAGAATAGGGGAGAAGCCTGAAACTAGTCACTATTTCCTTGCAAAGCAATTTGCCAATGCTGAGCACAGCATAGCCAGACCTGTAACAGTGGAGCTGCCCATCTTTCTCCCAAGTAACAACAAAACCTTGCAGAACAGCAGCCAAACAACACATTTTCCATACTTCAAAAAAAATCACATCATTTTCTCGCATTTGGTCAAACCATTCCCCACTAAGTGCCAATAACCCAAGGGTGACCGGAACTCCATAATTAAAAAAAGGCAGGGCGGTGCAGAGAGGCAAGTCCTACTTCTTGACAAGACTAGCATTATTAGACTGTGAAAGCATCTTAAGGGTCTGTTGGGTCTAGTCTGGTGTGGTATGCCTTTCACTGCATATTTAAATATATATTTTTACACTAGGAATGTAAATGAGTAAATACTAATAAGCTCCATATACGCTGAACCATTTATCTGGACATTATTAATTAATGTAAATACATTAATTAAAGGCAGTAAGCACTAAAAAGAAGGTGTACTACTATATGTGAAAGGGAGAGGCAGAGAGGAAGCCATTGGAGAAGTAATTCCTCTGTATCTCTTGGAAGAAATCTTTCCCTGAGCTAAAGAGGTGAAGACTGTAATTGCAGACCTAAACTGATATGAACACAATTCTCAGTTTTTGGTCAGCAGAGCCTTTAAAAACAGCTATTTTGCAAAGAAAAATAACATCCTTGTAATTTTGATATGAGGGAGAGGGAGAGGGAGAGGGAGAGGGAGAGGGAG
>JAUBOD010000351.1:2969983-3020908 GCA_032353885.1 Nothura maculosa | reverse complement strand
GGAGAGGGAGAGGGAGAGGGAGAGGGAGAGGGAGAGGGAGAGGGAGAGGGAGAGATCAGTTGCTGAACTATGGAGTGTAATTAGCCCCTTAGCATCTCCTTTCTCCAGGAATGCTTCCTCCTGAGCTGGTTCTTTTAAATAGCTTCAGTTCTGGCTGCCTTTGTTGAGCTTGGAAATTGTGCACATATGAGAGAAATTAAGCCCTCATTTAATAGGGACACATGCCTGTCAAGTCCAGAGGAACAAAGGCTGGTCCCTGGGGGCTACTCAGCTCCCTGAGGCTGCCACTCATTCTGTTAGCAATGCTTACCCTTTACAGATTGTATATAAAACCCAATAAATCATTTCATCTGCTCTGGTTAATATACACACGGGCCTGAGACTTTTCTTCAAAGTATTTTTTCCTTTTGCCTGCAACTCCACTGGTTTTATACAATGTATAGAGTGTAGCCAGATTTTTACCTTTAAATAGCAGTGTTAATGCCTGTGTAGTAAACCCGAAACATTTACTGTCAGAAATAAAGGCATTTGATGCTACATCTATTTCACACAGGAAATGCTTTATTGCTCTTTAATGGTCAATAATCATCAGTGTCTATTGTATAAATTACTATTATACTCTGCTCCTCCTAAAGTTACAACTAAAATGTATGTGTATTTCAACTGATACTAAAATAGGCAGGTAAATAAAATGATAGATGTGTGGCCTTGCCTAGGAAGTCTTTTCTCAATTCAAACAAATCAAACAGTAAAGGTAAGTTAATAAGGATTTTTTTTCCTCTCTCCTCTTTACTGTGTTATCACAAAGATGTATATATATTATTCTGGATAAAACAAAATTTAAAAAAAAAAAACAACTCTGGTGATTAGAAGATAATAATTACATACAGTGGTAAGAGGAGAAAACACAATGCAATAAAAAAAAAGAAAAAAAAATTAAAATTTTTTTAAAAATCATGTAATCATCACCTGGCTCCAATAACTACAGAATGGATGGGGACAATTGTCCTCAAATATAAATGCACAGAGCAGAATATTTTACAATGAATAAAAAATGTTGTCATTTCCATGTTGAGCTCTTCTTGTTTTTAAGGAAGGTCTAACTCGGCATTTCCAGTATTAGACTGACATAAGTGGAGAGAAAATGAACAACACCAGCTGAGGAAATGGCACCCTACACTGCATTTAATGAAGCAAAACTCTAACTTGAGCACGAGTCTTTCCTTTTCCTTGAGCGTAAGATTAAGCTGATGAAGACAAGTTAGCAGGATAAAATAAAAACAAATTGAAGAGCCAACTTATATCTTCTTCCCAAAAAATTTTAAAGCGGTATTTCAATGCTTGCTATTAAAGGGGCTTATTTTTGTTCGTCCACTTGGCAATTTTTAACTAACACATTGAAAGCAGGCCATTTTTCAGGCAATAATATTAGGCTTTGTATTTAAAACCACAAAAAAAAGGGCTGACTGTTCTGACAGCTTTAATCCTGATGATACTGGGAACCCCAAGTGAAAAGAAACTGGTACAGCATGGAGTTTTCCCTGCTCAGCAGGCAGAGAAAAAGCAGTTCTGGATTTGATAAGTAAAACCAGATCTACGCAATGGTTATATGTTAAGCCTTGCAATTAATAGGAAACATCAACAGTCCAATGAACTTGCCTATCTTTTTTTTTTTTTTTTTTTTGAGAAAGCTTTTTCTGCCATCTTGTTACGTATTAACCCACTAGACAATTAGACAATTAGTCATGATTTCTTTGCACAAAAGAAAGAAAACAGTTGGTTTTGCTCCACTGCATTTCAAGGGGAAAGGGAGAGAGGAGATCAAGATTGCAAGTCCTATTTACGTAAAAAGAGCATACTGCTCTTACTAATTCATGTTCATCATTGCAAATGGGTTTGACTATAGCTTAAATTAAAAAAACAAACAAACAAAAAAACAAAGGACACATGACAGGATCAAGACCTCTATATGAGTTGCCTTACAAACACATAGATGTGGCCTTTTCTTATAAGATCTCGCAGTCAAAGGAAACCATTGTAATAGCGATTCATTGCAGCTGAAAAAAGCAAGCATCAATAAAACAAATATCCAATCTTAGACTGTACCAAGTGCTATAATTAGCCGCACATTACAAACAAGTCATTAACAAATAATTATATTTTAAAAACAAATTCCTATAAACGAAACATAGTACTAGTGTACCATGTCCTTGCAGCCTTAAAAGTGGCCGCAGTGCCACTTGCTGCCCTAGAGCCAATGCAGCACATAACTGATTTCTTGATTTGGGTCTTCTGTGAAGTAGTAACAATTGGGAACGATTCTCTAAGTATACACAAAAGTAAGTCCTGTCACTAAAAATAAGCTTGCCATATAAGTGGTTATAATTATGGAAAAATCTGACTAAAGCTAATTTGCCTGAGTAAGAGCTGGGCCCAAATTCAAATCCCTGGTCGAAAGGTCACTAGATAAGTAAAAGAGTTTAATTTCTGCAGATTTGTGGTCATTCTTCAATAACCAGGATTTACCTGGTTAACAGAAGACCTGCTTTTTGAATAGGACACAAGGAAGCATTATCCAACCTTTTTTTCCACCATTACAGCTTAAGTAGCCACCATGGAGACTTCAGAAACTCTGAGCCACTTTATTCACCTCCTCTTTAAAGATCAAAATGCAAAACATTGCCATGAAAACAAGGGAGAATATGCAAAGGTGTTATATGCTATGTATGCCACTGACATAATACTTTAATAGGATATGCTGTAATTTCCTGCAATTAATATCGTAGCAGAGCTATAAAGGCTTTTTTTCCAAAATTATACCATTGCATTTACAACACTAAAATTAATGTTGTGTCAACCTTTCCATTATAAGCCTCTTTTTTCAGAGGTTTATAACTTGGCTGTAAAAACATACTCTGGCCTAAAATGCAGCACTCAAGACGTCCATTGAGGCAGCCATTTTGGTTAAATAAGAAACATGACTTAACAGATGTCTCAAGCAAGTCCCTCAGATGTCCCCTCAAGTAGGTCTCAGCGGCCTACAACACATGCAAGGCCCTACTAGGAAACATAAACATTCTCTGAGCAAAAAAAAAAAAAAAAAAAAATTGTTTTCTCTCCTCCAAAAGCCTCTGTCCAAAGGATACCTCACAGTCATGGAGTTGGCTCGTTACCTGGGAGGAAGACTCCTAGATTTGGAGAGCTGCTGCCACCTTGGGAGAGCCACCTCTTCCCGCCTTGGCTCCTAGTCAGCCAGTGGCAGCAGGTGGCACCAGCTGGCTGGAACCGGCCGTGGGCAGAGCCAGCAGGCTGAAACCGGCCAGAACCGGTTTTGCCTCAGGCAGAGGAAGGGTGGAAGTCTCAGACTGAAACTGCCCTGGCTGCCGGGGCAACAAGAGGGCTGAGGAACCACATATGGAAAGAGGGGAATTCCCCCGGACAGCAGTTCCCTCAGAGCAGGGGGAGGCTCTCACAAAAACTCCTAAGAAAAGGATGAGGAGAGAGCCAGGGCTCCACCACTTCCCCCAGCACCCTGATTCCTTGCAAGATCTAGAACAAGTCACTTAACAGATTTCACTTAGGTCCCTAAGTTAGGAGCCCAGATTCCCCCATCTAATCAGCACTGGGTAATTCAGAGCACCTGGACTGTGTTATATATGGAGCCAAAACTCCCGATTCAATCACCCAAATTAGCTATCTAAATTTAGATTCCCCCAAATGTCAATGTGTTTTTTATGCCAAGTCAAAGGAGTTTTGTGAGAATAATGCACTTAAGCTCGTGAGGTGCTCACACACTCTACTCATAGGGATGAGTATCCTGAAAACATATCACCAATAAAACTCAGTGAGGTGTAACAGGCAAAGTCAGAAAAGCAAAAGGAGTGAGCTTCAATAAAAATCACTCCTTTATGTGCAAAAGCAAGCATCAGGCACCCTCACCTGAAAGAGGATTTTCTTCTGTATTTCTAATTTATTTTTATATTATATAAATTGCTTTGTCAAATAAGAAACCCCAGTCTCTGTTTAGGCTATTAGGAATACATTGCACCATGAGTTTTATTTTGTTAATCATAGCAAACACCCACTTAAGGCTGTTGTATATTAGTCTTCACACTACTCATTTGTCCACCTGATCTATATTTTAAAGCAACTATATGTTCCTCCGCCTGGCTAATCTCTAGTTCACAGAATAAAAATGACTAATATATTACTTTAAAATAAAGTTCCCTAGCCCAGGGGGTACCCTTACATGTTGTGGGGCGGTGATGTGTCTCAAGATGGATTTCACACTTCACCATCGACTGTGAATTTCTTTGCTTTTACTATGTGGTGTTACAACTTTAATGTTTTTCTAACATACTGTCATTTGGGTGGGTGAATAAGAGGAATTCAGCATTCATAATGCACCATTGTATACTGTTTACATCATTTATTTTCTTTTTATTGAATGATTACAAACTTCAATTTAAAATTAATAACATTTTGTGGGAGTTACTGCATATGAATTGAGTGTGGTGATGTCAGTGCATCCCTCCGGAATTTAAAAGATATTTCACTGTGTTATATCATGTGTCGCGCAGTATATCAATTTTTATTTCCCATCTCTCAAGCCTGGAATGCACACTGTGTAACTTCTGAGATTCGCAATATAGACATAATTTACCCAAGCTGTGCAAATGCCTGACTTGCTAGAGATGATATATATAAGATTTATAAAAAGACCAGTTCTTTCGAACAAGTCAAAGTCTTGCATACAGCTAAGCCTGCCACATTATCTAATTAGCTGCAGAGGACTATGGTAACACACAAAAGAAATATGGTGCAAAATTCAGTCATAAGCCAGTTGTTCTTTAATGGTCACTTTAAAATAAGAAAGGTAAATTCCAGGCCAAGGCTGTTTCTGGATTCCCTTGAGTGTTATGCTTTGGTGTTTTTTTGCCAGTATCTTCTTGGTTAGCTGGCTGCATAAAATGTAAGCAATGATTTTTTTCCCTTTCGTTCTACTTCTTTTATATATCCCATGAAATGTTTACTAAAGTTAAACTGCACCTGGCTTGCTCATTTATTCTTCTGGAGACGCTTCTTCTTTCTCCATGGAAATCCATAATTTCCAAATTCATTCAGTGAGCAATGTGCTCACTTTTTTGCTGGCATGACATTGAATATATTTAAAATATGTTTTCATGTCAAAATTGATTCAACAATACACTTGTATTCTTGATCATTCCCACAATTTCTTCAAGCATCGAACAACAAATTTATCATGTCTTTTAACAGACTTTTTTTACACTGTTAATTTATAACAACAAAAAAAAACCCCACTTTGATCCTTTAGGTCAGAGTTTAGACCATCTGGTAAATTTAAGATTTTACTGTGAGATTTAAATAATACTTTACAATTTATTTTCTAAATGCTTTTGGCCTTTTTATGTGGGACTGCACTTCATCATTTTCCTGCAAATACCTGCTTCTGCAGACAGAAATTTTGACCTCTGATATCATCACATTCCAATCTTCCCTTCCAATATACCTGAATATCTCCATAAATCAAGTCAATTCAATACTAACTTTTATGAATTATTTTCTTTATTCACTATCTTCTGATGAGTGTGTCAAGTAGCAAAAAAAATGTAATGCAAATCCTGATTGTTTTTCCCTCTTGGCCATCACATGGTTGTCAATCACAAGAATCATCACTGAAAAAGTAACTAATTAAAAATGAAAGGTGAATACCTTAGGCAGTTTCCGTGTCAGTCCTGGGATATGTTTCAATGTAATGCTGATGCGAGCCCTGAAAAAAATGCAGTGTGCCCCAAAGGTTGACCATTTTTCCCCACTGCATCTCCATATTACCTCCCTAAATTTTTAAATTACCTCCGCTACATATCTGCCTTACTTATATCTTTGATGTCCAAATCCCAACACAAGTATTCTAAGTCCTATTTCATTCTTCCTATGAGTTCCCCAGTCACTTATGTGAATAACACTTGGATATACAAGTTATCAAATACTGGCTATGGAAGTGTTACTCTAGCAAGCAAGACTTCCCAGGATTGGCCCCGTTGGAAAGCTGCCAGCTGGCTGAACTGCTCTTCACCGTTACCAGTTTGGTTTGCGCACAAGCCTCCTGGGAAGGAAACTGCTTTTCTGTGTGGGAGCAAATACTTCCCGTTACACAGCCTGGTTTTGTCCTGCACCTTCAAGAGCACAGGCTCATGCAGGGGATCCCAGAGGATCAGCAGCAGAAGGGTTCAGCAGGGTATAACCTTGGGAGGCACCCAAGGGTGTCAGGATGAGCTCACATAGAGGCTCCCGCGCAGCAAAGCAGCTTGGCTCCTGCTGGAGGGGAGCGACTCCCGGACAGCAGTGCAGGTGGACAGCAGCTAGTCACTGGATCCTTCACTGCTGATCACAAGCACATTACCATCGGCCCCTGAACAAACAAGGCTCCAGGCTGAGGCCCTTAGGTGAGCAAAGGTTGCAGAAGGAAACGGCCCTCAAAAGCATCAATGACATTTCAGTGCCTGGCTTCCACAGAGGCAGAGCTGAGAAGAAGCCTTTAAGCCATCCACGAGGTTGCAACGCAGCACTCCAAGCACAAAGGCAGCAGCAGCAGCACCACTTGAACTGGGCAGCAGGGGGGCCTGCACCTTCACTTCTAGTTTTAAAAGAGACATGGTAGCAGTAAAGTAGGAAGGCGGCTACTATCACTTTCTGCACCAACACTGGCCGGAGGAACAATGACATTTACTTTGGTTTAACTAATTTCCACACATCAGATCATGTTCAGCACCCATGTGCCAAAGTCCTATTCTTCAAGTCTGTTGAAATATCACTTTCCGAAACATGTGTGCTAACATTTGGCCAACACCACCACAAGATCATTTTATTAACTTGTAGCTCATTTCATAGACTGCTGCTCATGTTGCTAACATATGCTATTCCACCATTTACTGCTCTATAATTAGAGAAGTCATATGAAAGAGATACACAAGGCTTAATTTTTGCATTAAATACAATTTGTTTAGATTTGGGAAGGCAAAATAAAGCTATTTAAAAGAAAAAAAAAGTATATAGTGAATTTAAAAAGCAGCAAGGCAGCTATTTTAACTCTTAAAAGGTCATATTAAAAATACATCCCTGGCTGCATATAGCTATATGGATTATGTTCAAGTCAAATCCAAAATTACTTTCTGCCTTGCCAGGACACCTCGTTTGCAAGGACTGAGGGCCTCAGAGGCAGAGCAAATAACAGAATCCTAATGAATGTGGGCTGGAGCTGCAGGAACTGAACGTTAGGCGATAATGCTGCAGGGATGAGAGCCTTTAACACAGTGCTCTGTCTTCCCCCGGCTACTGCCATGCTGTCCGTAAGAGGTATTTTCAGTAACGAAGAGGCTGAATAAGGGACAGGGAGCACATGTGGGGAATCTGTTAAAGCCTGGGTCTGCCCGTGCCTTTCCCGCAGCAGGACCTGTGGCTGCGAGAGGCTTCACTTCAGGCCTTGAGCTGCAAAAAGGCCTGTGAAACAGCCATGGTCCCACTCCTTGGGCGCCTGGGAAAGGGCAAGGATCCCACACTGATTCTCCTCTCATGCTGCTGCGGGAGCAAATTCCAAGCTAGCCAGCCATAAGATGGTTTTGGTGCAAAAAGCTGGCCAGCAATACAGCTTTTGTTTGTGTAATAATAATAAAAAACTTTAGAACTCATTACTAAGCCACTATGTAATCACAAAATATGAACCATTTTGCTTTGATGTTTAGCAGATTTGTCTTTCCTTCACTGGACGAATTTCTGTTTCCACTCACCAAGTGAGGGGTGGAGAGAGGCCAGCAGCGCTCTCCTCTGCGCGCACAGCGGGCAGGAGGAAGCTAGGCACTGATTTTTTAATACTGAATTCTAAACACAAAGCAACCAAAGACCCAATGGCAGTGCAGAGACAATTTATGAGCAACCTGGAATTTACAGGGAATGTCTTTCCTCTCCCATAACTCAATAAGCTACAGCTATAGCTTATAGCTACTGCTATATTTTATTAAGCCACCACTATACCTTCCATTTTCTGCCATAATCTTGACTGTTTAAAAATGACTACAGTAGTTTTACCTATTCCTTAATCTAGAAATATCATTATTAAAAATGTTTGATGCAGGCTACACTGCATCTATCATTACTTTTAAAAGTTAATTAGATTAGATAAAAGAAATAATTACATTTGCATTTTTATCCTGTTTTTAAACTTCCAAAGAAGATCACAACAGTGTGCCTGTGGGCAATTAAAAACAGCATACAGCAGTGAAATAGAAAGGCAAGAAAGGTCTGTTTTTCCTGGCTAATTCATGATTGAAGATACAATTACAAAATATTTTAAGGGTTTGCTGAAGCTGGGGGCTATTCATAGACTTCTAAGCTTTGTTTATAACTCTCATTTTCTTTCAAGGGAGTATCTGATCTGTGAATACCCTGCCAATAGATGTATCAAATAGCTTTTAATGGCTTTATTTGGTCCTGTTCAGAGCTTGCTGGAAGGAGATCGGTTTCGTGATCAATAAAAAAAAAGGAGGTGGTGAAGGCAGAGTATTCCTCAGTGCCAGAACAGTGGCACTGCAATGGCTTTTCACTTGTCAAAGCTAAATGCAATTTTACAACAAGAATCACCCTAAGACAGAGAGCTGCACTGACAGGGACTACACTGCAGCTTATGCGCTTTCAGCAAGCTCACTGCTACGAGGTTTAACCTGTCTCTCAAAGGCAATAAATGAAAAGCTCAGCTCTTAAAATTGGAGGTCAGTTACATACTTAATGATGAAGCATATCTTTAAATCTATTTCTACTATTATTATTCCAGCAAAAAATTAATTAACCAGGTCAGGGAGGCCACAAAGGCTAATGTGGAATGTAATTATTTCTGATCTTTAGACGCGTACTTCACATGAAGAGATGGCCCTTATTCAGCTCACCAGGTAGCTGAACTGTCAGTAGTTAATCACTGATAACAAGACAGACTTATTGGTTCAGCCTCTTTAATTTTAAGTTTGGTTCAAATAATTCATATTCAAGGACAGTTTAAATAGTTGTAATTTTTATGTTGCTATTCCTTAGTTTGTTTACATCTCACAGTAATTATGCTCATTCATTTTGACGAAGTAGACAATACAAGAAGATTCATATTAACCTATGTGACATGAATTTGTACATTAAAATCAGAAAACAAAGAATCTTTTAAGAATACATTCTAGTGGCAGAATTAGGGCAGAATACTTAGGAGAGCAAAGAAGGTCCATTTTATAACACAATGGAAATTACATCTGATTCAAAGAGAAAGGGAAATGTTCTACAATGGCATTTATCATAGTACAGAATAAAGAACTAAGGTGTAGGTACATGGAAAGAGCAGCTTGGACTTGCCTTCACTGTGATGATCATCAAAGGGTACCAAAACTCTCCAGATACCTATGTCGCTTTCCCATGCTATGTTCGCTGATAGGCTGGCAGCAAAGTTTTAGAGGCAACAAGTCTGGAGCAAAGTGCTCCATTAAATAGATCTTAGACAAACTAAATGAAATAAGGGGTTTAAAATGATTACAAAAAAAGGAAGGTATAAAGCCACAGTGTAAATTTTTCAATTAACATATCTTGGGGTAAAAGCAGGCACTTTTGGGGCACCTTTACCAAGTCCCAAGAACTAAAGTTGGAATATGAAGTTTTATTAGAAAATTGTTTCCCCTCTCAAGCCACAGAGTGTGTGATTCACCTTGTCTCACTTCAGATCTCTACACTATAGGCATCCGCATCCTTTAGAGTTAATGGAGAGAAACAGTCATTTTCGGCAACAATTCCCCTCACATACTTTAAGTGCCTACTTTAGGACAAGATGAATTGCATCCTACAACTATTCAGACCCTGCTTCTCTCTTTCTCTATAAAACAATATGGGGAGTTAATTGGGCTGCTTACTGTTGATAGCTGCTCCTGATGGGATGAATCCCAGTAGAGGTCCCTCCGTGCTGAGCTCTGCCCTGGGACGCAGGGCACTGCTGCGGTCTCCATCCCGCCTAGGGCCGCCAAGAGCTGCAGGTTCCTGCAGTGCTCAGATCCAATTTGACAGCAACAATCCCCTTATGAACTGCCACAGAGACCTGGCAACTAACAAAGGCATGTCCTGGCTAACAGACCTGCCACCAAATTTGTCAGCACAAACAGGCAAAGAGTGGCTCACGAGCGAGTGGCTACACAGGCTGCTCTTTAGCCCAAGGAAAGAGCCTGAACCTGCTCCATCATCCTAACAAGCTTTTCTTAGAAAGCTCTTTGTAAGATCAACATGCACTGGAGAGCCCCTGTGCTTCACAGGAGTGCCCAGGAGGTTCCTAAGGGTGAGGAGATGCCAATTAACCATCTAGTCCCCACGCTGGGACAGAAAACATGCTGCAAGGCACTCTTTAGAGGCACCTAACACACACAAGTAGCACTTGTTCCATTTAAATAAATGTAAAAATGTAAGTATGGACCCTGAGCTACCAAGGAACTTTCCTTACTGAGGACCCTGAACTACCAAGGAATCTTTCCTTACAATAGGATGGACAGTAAAAGCACGGCAAAGAACTTGACATTTTTGCCTTTTTATAGTCTTTCGGCTCTTATAGTTTATCAAGACCAGCAACTGTAAAAATGAAGTTTCTGAAATTATGCTACAATAATACAAACCATTAGACCTGAAAAATACTATGTGGAATGCTATAAAATGTGATCCATTTTTTCCCATATTAAAATTCATTTATCTCACTTTAAATTTTTATCGATTTCCACCATCCAAGGCACCTGTGTCTTTCTGATTAGCACTTGGCTCACAATGCTCTTGGTAACAGTTGGAGATAGAGGGGAGAAATTACTAAGACTTAGATGACTTGCAGACACTCTTACAAAAAAAGGCAAACTAAAACATGAAATGTCTTAACATTTTTTACTAGAGAGCAGGATACTTCTCAGTAAAACTTTATCACACTCTCCAAATAGATACAGAAATGACCTAGTTATGGTTCCTCTTTTTACGTCATAATCTTTAAAGGCATTTTAGAAAATTAAAAAAATGTTGTCCATGCAAATTACTTTTTGTTCAACAGATTCAGATATATTTCCTTCTTTGCTCTTATGCCAAGTAAAGATTTTTTTTATGTGCAGTGAAATGATTCATTGTCTGTGGAAGCCAGATTTGCAAATAACGCCTAGAGAAGGTGATGCCTTTTTCACTTTCCCTACTGCTTCACATCTTCCATCCCTTACATATCCCTAACAGGAGGCATGTAACGCAGCCTTCTTTTCATAACTGCAATTTTCAATAGGCAATGACAATAATGATTCCTTAAATTCAATAATGTCTCTGAGCCAAGGCATCAGCTCGTTTACAAATATCACTTAAACCTGTTAAAGTCTACGTGAAACAGCATTATAAAATTTGCAAAGGTATTTATAAGCACATTGAGTTTGCGATGAGGGAAGGAAAGGCATCATTTTTCGCATGTAACATTAGGGAAAAACTGATTTCCCAAACTTATAAGAAATGACTGGCAGTACAAGGAACTATCAGAGCAGAATGAAATAATGAAATTAAAAAATAAGTCCATCGAAATGCTTTCAAGCAAAATGGGAAGCAGAAAAAGGCATCCAGTCACCTGCCAGCAATGTCTGTCCACACATCACCTCCCACCTGCATAGACTTGAGAAACCATTTATGAGCAGAGAATTAAAGCAGACTCTGAGCAGAGGCTCAGACATCATAACAGGTCCAGAACGCTCCCAAACCCAGGACGAGATAATTACTGAAAGGGACCGTGGCAGACACAGACCTGCAGGTCAGCGAGCATCAGCAGAGCGCTGCTGCTGCAGCGCCTCTTGTCCTCTTCCAGAGCTGTCTGCTTTCCTTAATTAAATTGAAAACATTCCATGCGTTTTCCATAATAAGCTTTTGCTTATAAAGCCAATTTTGCTTTTGTAGAATAAGGAAATCTATAAACAATAACTGAAACTCTGTTTTTACTTCATAGAATATAAATCAAATTGATTGCAGATTTTGGAGTTAAATGGTAAGGCTTAAGAGATAATTCATAACTTTCAGAAAAAGACTTTGGTTATTAAATAAAAGCTTTTTCCACCAAAAAGATGTTTGACAATAATTCTCAAAGGCACAAAGACCCTCCATAAAGAGCATCTTTACTGAGGCTTATTAGTAAAGCATGTGGCTGCTCTACTTCAGATCCTTCCCCCTCCATAAATGGAATTTAAGTATAATCAGAAGAGAGCAATAAAACACACTGACCTGAATTTGTTGCTGCAGTAGATTGATTTTGTGCTGCTGTTGCAGAAGTTGCTGCTGTTGTCTTGCAATCTATTAGAAATAAAATTTCCATTAAATTAAAATACTAATATTGAAACTTCAATATTATTGAGTGGAAACTTCTTAACAGTTACTCTTTATTATATGTTTACTGAGCATCATTTCTTTTTTTTAAAAAAAGACTACTGCAGAGGCACCTGTACATCTCACGTAAACACACCTCAATAAATCAAAACAATGATGCCAACAGGATGTAAACAAATGCAATATGCCAATCTAGCTCTCTAGTAAAAAATACGTATTTTAAGCACATAGGCCTCAACTCAGCAAAGCAAAGAAACACAGGGTCTTGCTGTGTGCATGTGAATAATCTCATCACTATTCAACAGAGCATTTAAGGCTGTGGTGAACTTTGGCTATGATGCATTACTGTTAGCTACAACGGGAATGAGACACATGCTTAAAATTAAGTGCTTTGCTGAATGGCAATGGGATTACTCAGGTGATAGGGTTAAATACACATTTTCCTGCTTTGCCAGTGTGGAGCCTTAGCTGGTATTTACAGATGTTTCACTATTCAGCACAAGCGTTTAGTGCGAGCTTCCCTAACTTCATCCCCAAGGAGCAGCACGTTGCTTCTCCTGCAAGCCTCAAAATCTTCCTTGGCTGTGCTCAAGGGAGCAGAGTCTTATTCTGTGTCAAGGACAGCAGTACTTGATGCTCAGCAGCTCATCCTCAACGCAATCCTGTCAAATACACAGCCCTTCTTACTTCCCTTTTGCCGATGCAGTAAGGGATCTGGGAAGGTCAATTTGATGTATCCACTCTTGTTGGGGTGGAGGGAGGCAAAGGTCCAGGACAGGAAGGGCAGGGAGACTAAGGAGGGAGAAGCTCCCATCCCGCTCCTCCCTTCCTGCCCGGCCTGCAGAGGCGGCTCTAGAAGCGCAGGGCAAGGGGCTGCTGGAGCAGCTGGAGCCCTGCGACTCACAGGGCCGGCTCGGCAGGCTGCAACAAGGCTTGTATTTGTGTTTCCTAGAACCCCAGCTCAGCAGTTTTGCTACCTGCATTTCTTAAGTATAATTTCCCCTCCTATAAATATTTATTGAGGGCAGAGAAACCACATAAAGAAGCATGAAGGTGGTGACAAAGGTAATCTGGTCAGTCCTGGCAATAACCCTCCTTGTCGCCTCCCCTTTCCTCTTCCTAGCATGCTTGCACACTTTGTCTCTGATGATATATATGGCTTAATAATATATTAAACACATATATTTTAATTTTTGGAAAGCTAAGTAATACATTTCTTATATAAGGAAATTACAGGAAATGTAGCCAGGTTCACTTGGAAATAAATAATCCTGAGGGCAGACCACTCTGATAAAGCACCTCATAAGGAATCTGTGGGGACACACTGCAGCTTGTACCTGTGACAGAGATCAAGTTTGTTATTTCCTCAATCACTGCAGTTAGCAGCAGTGTCTGTGCTTGGAAAAGCAGCTATAGTGCTAAGTCTGCTACAGAAACACCTGTACGAGTGCTAGAGCAGCCGTTTTAATTAGCAACACGCTGAATGCGCTATTCCACCTTAGGACTGGAGTGCCTGTCACTGAAGATAAGTCCTGGCAGGTTTCTGTCCCCTCTGTCCCTGCTGCTTTTATCTCAGAGAAGGCAATTGAAAAATAATTGTGATATTCAGCTTCAGAAAGGAATTACTTGTAATTACATGTTGTAGCTGGACACCAAGTGGAACTCCATCACGCTCAGTCTTTCTGACAGTGGCATGTCTTTTCAGCGTTAGGCAGTGTCCTAATTTGAGTGTTGTTTGCAGCTGCTGGTGACCTGGCTGCCGCTTTGCAGAGTAAAGTGAAGCCAAGGCAATGCTGAGTGAAGGCTCAAGTCTGGATTGCTGGTCAACTCCCCTTGCTCACCATTTGCACAACATAATGCCATTTGAACATTCATTTCCTGGTGAAAACCAGAAATGCACCACCCGACATCTACTGTCAGTGGTTGTTCTTAGACTGAGCAGTACTCTGTTAGAAAATGTATGCAATGCACTGCGATGCAATTACCATAGCATAGTCTAGATGTATAGGCTTGACACAGTAAAGTAGGGTACACAAGCACCATGTGGCTCAAATTCTGAATTTTATTTGCCTATCGGTTGAGCTACATGCTCGCTTCATTGAGCATGACAACCTAGTTTTAAGTGTCATTTAATTTTCATTTTGAAATATAATTACAAAGTGTTCACTGTAAGATATCACTCGTCTGCAAATGTGTCAAGATTAATTTGTGCTAGCTTATTCACAAGTGTCAATAGTTAATTACTGTGTCATCTCTGGATGGCTAAATGACATTCTAACTTCTGATTTTTTACAGTGTTCCTTTATGTTATTTTCCATTAGGGGATGAGTCCATATTCCTACATGTGGGCAAATACTTAAGCACATAAAATACCAGACGTCACAACTCATTAAAATCAACAGAGCATATATTGCTGTATATATCCTATAAAATACATTTAACTGAAAAGATAATTCTAGTAATAATGTCAGATTCCTAAAAACCACACATTAATTTAGATCTGTCTGATCTAATGCCTAAGGGACTAGTGCATGGGATCACTGCCGTCACACTTTTGTACAAAGAGAACAGCTATTTGGTCAATTGGTCTTTTAAAATGAGGTTGGTTGCTTGGGGTTTTTTTGAGGGGGGTTGGTTAAGATATTTGAAGGTTCTGGAGTTGTTTATGGTTTTCTACTCAAGTTATTTTCTTGACACAAAGAGGAAGAGTTAAATAACGCTTACACTGTTTTACTGGTAACTCTTGAAATTGCAGCTCAGTGTAAGCAGCAGGTACTGCAAAATCTATCAAATGAAATCACTGTAGGAGAGAAATTATTTTAATTTCTACACCCACTTTTCTCCCAGGGTCCTATAACGTTTTTCTCCTTATGGTAAAAAGAGCAATTTCTGAAGATATTTAAGCTCTCTTTAACAAAAAAAAAGAGATGAAAGGAAGCACCAAGCAGAAGAGCGTTTCTGACAGGCATCCTGCACGAAACGCTCTCACAGGTTGCTTGCCAGGAGCCTCACCTGTTCTTGCTGTTGGCGAGCAAGGTCCATTTGCTGCCGTTGTTTTTCTATTTGTGAAGCTGCCAGCTTTTTCTGCTCGTCGTGGGCAGCCAGGAGCTGCTCCCGTAAGCTGATCAGCTGGGTGATCATGGTGGAGAGCTGTCGCTCTTTCTCTGCCAGGCTTTCCGGGGTACCTAGAAGTGCAGGAGAGATGTACTGTAAACAACAGGTAGACAAAGTTCCCTAACATTCACAAAAAAGGGGAATGCTTATTTCGAGTGGCAGCTTGAATATACATTTTTCTAGCAAATCCACAAACATTTTAGCACATAACTTGAGCTGTGCTCTAAACAGCAGTCTGAAAAAAAACTTGCAGCCGAGGAGAGACTGAAATAGAGCATTTATTTCTTCTGACAGGAGTAATTAATGATGCACTGTGTACAAATCCCTGTATCTTTCCATCTAAATCTGCCCAGTGTGATTAATACATTCTGTATTGCTGTTCACAGTTTATCAAACACTGTTTTCTTTCATTTTATATATTGTGAGGGTTTTTAATATGTAAAAATGTTGAAATGGATATAAAAAAGATGCTGTTCAGTGAGAAAAAAGAGGTTTAATAGTTTATTGATCATTTCTCTAAAATGCTCGTGTATATGGAGGGTCATTTGAGTAATGTAATCTTTGGTTATGGAATATGTATTAAGAATGAGCTATACTTGTCCCTAAGAGAAATGGCTAACCTGAGAAAATGGCTTAAAAATTTTCATTTAACTTTCGAAGTTTACTCCATAGAGAGTACTTAATTAATCTGAAACTACGGTACATTTATTCTTTGCACTAATGATGCTTAGCAGTCTATTTATGAGTAAATTGCATGGGTCTCCTAAGGAAAGAGCTCAGGGTCCTTTTGCAAATCCATCCCAAAACATTCTGTCTTCCATGCAGACATGCTGATCTGTCACAAGCAGCAGTGTCCGCTCCTTTACTGATCCCGTGAGCGTCCCAGACTCGTAGTGCTGTAACAGGCAGTATCATTAGGCAAGTTCATAGGCAGCAGCTCAGGGACATGGGAAGAGCACCTGAAAGAGCTTTACAGTTGGCCATGGGATAAATGAACCAATTGCATCCTGTACAGAAGAGCTGAGAGCTCGAGAGGAAGCCAAACCAATTAAGACCTAGTCAAGCCTGTTATTCTGCCCCAATGATATGAGAAGTGAGACTAGAAGATAGAGAGTATTAGTGTCTTTCCTTCCCTCCCTTCTCAATAGAGGACTGGGATAAAGAAGTCACGGGACTTTTTGAAGAGGAAGAAAATATGTGAGGAACAGGACTTGGGAGGGAATGGAGAAATTGTCACCAAAACTATGACTCCACCTTCTCTCCAGGGGTAAGATGGATAACTTCTAGGAAAGAGAAAGAAGAGATTGACAGGTTTCATAAAGAGAGGGCAAACAGAACAGTGTCCTGCCAGGCAGGTCACAAACTCAGGAGCTCTGCTCTTTACAGGGTGCTGGGAGGGAGAAGTACTGTTCTCAAACACACATACACTTGCAAAGTGGCATACAAGAAACCCTCAATGTCTACATTTATTTCTGTGGGAAGAGAAATTGCAGAGCTTAAGTCAGCCACTCTGAACAAAATGCTACCGTTCTTTGGAACAGTTCGTAATTGTGTTTTACAACATAATTCAAGTCATAAAAATATTTAATTTCATAGACTCTACTGTACTTCTAAAACAGTCTGCACAAACCAATGTTGAGTACCCTGCAATGACAAATGTTAACTCCGTATACAGGTGACACAGGCTTCTGCTTGACAAAGAAATAGGAATAACTTCTCAAGTCTTAGTGGAAATTTGAGAAATGGTCAGAAAATTCCTCATGGATCAAGGGTTCTTTTGGTGCTTTTAAGTATGTTATTGGAGACTAAAATTTATTTTCATAGATCAAAGATTGCAGTAGCAAAGAAAAACCTACTAACTCACTCACTGTACCTAGGAAACATCAATTATTCCCCATTTTGGGAAGCCAGTGTGCAGCAACCTGCTGCCTCAGATGATACTTATTGCCATTCACTGCCACCTGGGAAACCAGAGCCGGAGACTTTCACATCTGTCAAACTGCTTCAGAGCAGGGATGCAGGCGCAGATCTTAGAGTCATAAAATATTTTATACACCCAAAGCAGATATCAATCTCCTGCTCTATTTTCATATTGTTCTGTACATGGACAGAAAGCTGTCATAAAGGATGCCTCCTAAGGCTGCAAAATTTGATTATTTTGTTAGTTAAAACTGTTCAAACAGAGTTGCATCAAATGAATAAGGTCATTTACTTTTTTTTTTTTTAAATTTTATATGTTAGCAGACACATATAACCATAAGTATTTAGGAACTTATAGTAATAGAGTTTGTTCTCTCCAGCTCTTCAAGAGAGGCACATCTAAAATGCTGCAACAAATCATCCCATTTACCATGCTCTCCTTTTTAATTTGCTGTATGCCATGCAACACAACAACAGGATTAGAAGTGATGGCCACAAAATGTATACTGCGCTCCTGGAAAATAATGAGACCTCCATGAAGCTGCAAGTCCCTAAATGAACAGTGCTCAAGACACCAAAAAGCCTAAACAGTATTTGGGGAGGTTTAATTTAATTTTAGAGTGGAAAATCCCAATCATTATTTTACAGTTTAAATGCCAATAAAACACAACTTGCTTAGAATGCAGAGCAGACCGAGCCGATGCGGCTGGGCCAAGGAAGGTCACCAGGAGCCGTGTGTCATCATCATCTGCTTTGCATGCGCGTACTGCAGCAAGCAGTGAGATTCCTGAAATCATTGCCAGGGAATAAACTCTTCTGCTGACTAAAAGATATATATAAATGAAACAGAAATATAGCTATCTGTAAAATACATTTGCCATAAAAACAGATAAAACAAAAAGCTTAGTAAAAAATTTACAGTAAATATGCCGGCTTCCATTAAAGTATTATATAGCCCAGCTCTCTTTCTCTGTTCTAATCCTATTCTCTTACTCCAAAGACAGCAGTGCATTTTTTTCCATGGGGTCTTCCTTATCCCCAAAACACATCTGTCTTGAGTTTCTCTCAGATTTGTCAGGTGGATCAGTGCTCCCCAGGGCCTGCTCCATCTGAAGTATTTTAATTTGACTAAACACCTGATTTATTTTATCTCTCCGATGAGAAAGGCAGTTTGTCTTAATAGAGCCTGTCAGCCTACAGCTCCATTCACAGCAATTTACAGGCAGCCAGGGATGCTGGAAAAGAAGAGTGCTGTGATTCTGTATTTTATCCTCCTCCAGAAAGCACCTAAAAGCAGCTATTCACTGCTACTGCATGTGGCATTTTAGAACTGAATTAGCTTTTTATTCAAGTAACTACACTTGTTGTGAATAGCTTATCTGTAAAATTGCTACATTCACTACTGATTTTATTAACCTTTGGCTCTATCACAAAATGGTCTTCAGTTAGGAAAGACCTTTAAAATTGACACGTTTTTCTTAGGGGCCTTTATTTCAGTGACTTCAGATATTCTCAATTTGATCCATTGACTCCCTTTACCAGCAGTATTTAAATTTTTGAGTGTTGATGGGAAGTCAATAATGTTTAAGGACTTTTAAAAAATGAAAATGGAACAATTATTTTCATCAAAAGCTCAGGGACAGGAAAGCTTGTTATTTGTGATAGTCCTCAGGATATATATTTTTGCCTCTGCACTAATAATCAGAAACTGAAAAGCAATCTTGACAGTACAAACATTTTATTTTTTCTTTGTGCTTATGGTTTTACTTTTTCTCTTGATTTGAGCAAGGTAAAATGGTCAAGCTGAACAGAACCAATGCATCAAAGAGAACTATTGAGAAAGCCTGGTCACAGGTCAATCTAACTGTGAGTGAGAAAATAAAACATAGCTATAAATCTACTCAAAAAGAGAGAGGAGATGAACTAAACTCTGCCTGGAACTAAGATAACATTTAGATAGACCTCTGTTTATGGCAAAACCCTATCTTTTAAAACATCACACAATTAAAATACCAACCGATTTCAGATACTCAAAGTAATAGGATCATCATATTTCCTACAGTAAAAGGCATTTTTAAAAAAATCACAAAAATTCTGCATTTATCTGCTTAGATTTAAGCATTTCAAAAAAGATTTAAAACTTAGTACCTCATTACTGCAGATACAGAATATAGCTATACTTCCTAAATAAATCCCTGCTTTGCCATCTTACAACACTTCCATTATCTCGGTTCCTTCTATTACCTCTTAACGTATATTCCATCTATATACAGATACATCTGCGTGTCAACCTAAGAGGTTATTCAATGTTGAATTTGGAACTGCCCTTGTGGCAAGTTGTCATGATACAGAGACAGAGTAATAACTTCTGGCAACAGAAAAAATAAGCAGGAATAACAAACAATAGATTTCTCAGCCCAGTATAATTTAAACCGATCTCTTTGACACTCAGCAAAAGAAAGCAGGCTAAAATCACATAGCCTATCAAGTTAATAGCAGGCAAAATAATAGTGTCACCAATAAATGTGAAAGGCTTGAAGCTTCCTGAAGTGGGAGTCTTGGCTGTGACACTAAAGCGCTGTGGGTTCCTGAATGTGCTCGCCTTAGTTTCCCCATGGGTAGGCAAAGGAAAATACTCCCAACCAGAGGTTTTTATGGCTAGTTAGCTAATGATTCTGAAGTGCTTGGAGATCTTTGTATGAGTCTCTACACAGCTGCAAAGTCCTCTTCAATTCTGCGATTAGCATAAAGCAGTAAAACCATCATCCTTGCTTGCATACTGCATCTGAACTGCAGTATTTGACTTCCGTCCTGTACAGCTATACAGGAAAAGCAAATGAGCAGAACACAAACAGAGACTCTAGGTGTGCTTTAGAACAAACAGGTAGTGTAGATGTTATGAAAACAAGAGACAGAAATTCTGAGAGACAGAAGGTGTGGACTTTGCCAGAAGCTAGGAAGGACTTTAAATCACATAACTGCAGTTCCAAAGTATCATTGATGGCAGCAATTCAACCAACAATCAAAACTAATTTTGAATCAACCTAATAAATTCCAGCATTAAAAAAAAAGTCAATTCATGTCATTTTTCTAAATTATTTTTTGATGGCCATTGTTTGAGTGGAAAGCACAAACACAATGCTAGACATGAAAGAAAGTGCATTTGCTCTTCGCTGCCCGGAGATAACCTGGTTAAAGCACTCTGCCTCACGCGGCGGCCGCGGCGCACATCAGATGGGCTGTGATGTCCCTACTTCACAGGCTCGGTCCAGCATTTAGCATTTACCCTTTTTTGATTGGGTCACCTTTTAAATGCCACAAAATAGGGCAGCAAAAGTCAACAAAAATAAACAGGGAAAACAGAAGAAAGTAACAATCTAATGGAAGGCTTTGGGAGATAAAAGTCACTTTGTGAGGCCTGCCTGACTAAGGAGCTCCCTTCCCAGTGCAATAGCATCTAATTTGAGCTCTAACTCCAACAGCAGTTTAAAAAGCTTTCCACTCTAAAGGGCCCCAAGTGCATCATAAAGATAAAGCATCTCAGTAGAAAACAACCACAAAGGCCTCTATTATCTTATCAGTCTTTGGTTACAACAGCTGAACCAATATGACTGCGTTCTGAATGACTTTTTCCCCCTTCTTTTTATAACACTAGAATACTGGAATTTCTTTATTTCACGATCAGTTAGCAATTGTTGATGTTCCCATATGCTACTGTCCAGTCCGTAGTCAATAAAAAGTTTTCTAAATGGTGCCATTGTGCTCGGCAGCATCCCGGTGCAGGAGGCAGCCCGCGAACATGCCCAGCATGCAGAGCACAGCACAGCTTCTCTGGGAAGGTGAGGGCTTCCCCCCCTCCCTCTCTCAAAGCACTTCCCTCTTTCGAGTTTTCAGTGGGAAAAAGATAATATCCCATGTACACAGACAAGAATGGGAATTAGTATTAGTGACTACTGAAAATATTTTGTAAAGCAAAATCTTTTTGCCACATTCAGAAAGTCAAAGAATGGCTTATGACAAGTGGTCTGCAGGATTCTGCCGAGTTTCTAATACATAAAAGCTCAGCTGCTTAAGCCTTTTCTTACATATCAGTAACCAGAAAATAGTGTGATTTGCTGAACAGGGAAGTTTCAATACAGTGCACAACTCACCATGGGTCAGACCATCTTTTCTCAACTAGCAGTAGAATTGCAGGTAGTGGGGTGAGGATAATAGGATTTCAGCAAGGTCCTTTCACCCTTCATCTTCCCTGGCAGTGCACGTGGGGATAGGAAAAGCAGCGGGCAGGCCCAGCACTGCCACCACAGCCTCTCTCGGGCTCTGGGGCTCTTGGACCTGCTCTCACACGGGTGGGAACACTGGTACCCGCTCCCCCCTGCTCCCTACCCGCGAAGGAAGCAGATACGCACAGGAGCCAGTGCCCTCCGGCCTGTCCCGGACATGGAGCTGGCTACAGGAGAGACAGGGCCGTGGGCCCCTGGGCCTAGCGCCCTCGCAAGCCTCCTCCTCATCACTGCAGCTCGAGGGGTCCCGCTCCACTGCGCCCTATTGGACCATCTGCTGTGTTAGCTGTTTTTCCTTCCTTCTCAAAAGAACATGAAGTACCTACACCTTCCTCAGATCACTTAATAAATTACAGATTGGTTTATTCTGCATTAAGAACAAGTAACTCACAGAAATTTGTAGAGGAATGCAGCTGGCTGTTTTTCCTCAAGATGTGGCACTGGCTGATGGCAAGGCAGGCAGGGCTGCCTGCTTGAGGGTACCTCAGCAAAGCTGGTGCCACAGCTCAGCTCCCACACACAACCAACGGCCTCGCCTCATGACCACCTTTCTCTGGCCTTTAGTGCTGCTTTGGATCCTAGGTACTCGCTGGCCTTCTATTGTGGCATTGCTTCTTTGCAATTCCCAAGAGTTTCCTGAGGACTATCTCATATTGACAGGTTTTCCTACTTGATTGTTTCACACAAGAGTTCTATTTGGCTAAACCAATGCAGCCAAGAGAAAACACTGCAGTGATCAGGTCAACATAGAAGATTAAAAAAATACTACCAAAGAGTTCCAAAACTGCCAGAGAAAGTCATCTCAGCAAGGTACAAGACAGGGTTGCAAAAATAGTTGCGCCATAGACAGCACAATGATCCACTGTCTCATTTGGGTGATATGGTAAATCCACAGTTGAATGGATTTAAAATGGGACTGACTGCAAGGAAGACTATTGTGTTAGCTAGTGCTGCAGCCTGCCCTCCTCCAACCCAGCTCCAAGGGACACAGAAGAATTTTAAGAAATCTAGTAAAGTTCCTGCTCTACTTGGCTGCAAGTAATCTGTACAGTGACACAAATGCTAGAAGATGCTGTAAAGAGAAAAGAAAGAATGAATAGTTTTATGAAGTAGTTTAAGGATATCGACACAAGAGCATTTTGTCTAAGACATTATTTTCCTTTCCAAATTACTCATTCTAATATATTCTGTTCTTCTGCCCCATGTAATTACTGCAGAGAGTTCCACTGCACTCTGCATAGTGGCACTGGATCTTAACACAGTTAAGTAACCTTTTAGGTATCTGGAAATAAAGGGAAACCTCTATCCTTCATTTCTACAAAAGAAGAAAACTATTTTAGTTCTAGCTGGATATTTGCACCTGTGCCTTAATGCAAAGCGATGGATGATGTTACTGAGGAATGCCAAGCCATTTGAATGTATGTAAAATAGCAGTAAAATGGATAACTGAGAATCATTTTTGTAACTTCCTCTTTTAGATGTGCAGTGAAGATATTTTGTTTTGTTTATATATAATCATAGGTAGTGTCTTTTTGGAATTACAATATTGAGAGTCATGACTGATAACAGTCTGGAATAAGAAGGATCCTTATCAACCAACATGCAAAGATTAGGAGTCTGCTGAAGAAAAAAAAATGTAATTGGAGAATTCGGGACTGATTTTGAAATTGCTCCTTTTTTGATTGTTCTTTCACAACAGCTACAGCTGGATAAAAATCATTTTGTTGCAATATTCAATTTTAACTTTAACGAGTGATTTCTGGGTACCACAGTACCCTTCAAAATGAACCTTTTTTATTATTATTATATAAACATGATGTAATTCCAAATGATCTATACAGTTTTTCATTCTTTTTAAACTGCTCTCTTGTCCTGGTACAGTACAAGTGCAAAGAGATGCTTGTTTCAAAAGAAGAGCTCTCCAAATCAAACATGTATCCTCAGTCACAGGGCTGTACCAAATATCTGTCCTAGTGATCGTATTCTGGAAAGCAAATTGTTTAGGTGAACACATAAAAATGACCGGGAGGAAGGTGAGTTCAGAAGAAGTTAGCTTAATACTTCTGTTGATGAGTATAGCTCCTATCAATGCTCATATTTGCCATTTCAGTCAGTAAGCTAGAGAAAAAAATAGGCATCAATAGCATTTTTCTCTGCTTTCTGTCATAGTATTTGAAGAAATAACATGACTCTTCTCTCCAAATAGTGAGGAATACTTTGCACTGTAATAACTGCATAGATGAGATGATGATAAAAAGGTGACAGTCAAAGTCCATACAGCTTTTATGTGTACTCCTACACTTGGACATGTGCAAAGCTAGTGACAAAGCGTCTCACCTTGTCTTCCTGAGGTGCTAATCATATTTTCAGGAGGGCAGTGTGGTGCCTGAAATGGGACCTGAACCTGTGTGCATCTTATGGAAGATCCATAAGGAAGGGGATGAGAACAATTCTTTTCAACTAAGGGTGCAAGGGGAGAGCTTCCATGTTGCAAAGGTACTTTTTCTTAAATAGATTTACACCTTAGGAGTCACTCATCAGACTTCATTGCCTTGGAGCTAACACTGAGGATCCTTCTCCAGAAAACACGCTGGTCATCTCACCTTTCTTCCTATGCTCAAAATCATAACCCATCTGCCTTCCTGCTGCTGCATCCAGAATGCCCAAGATACAGAGGAGAGAAAAAGATGCCCCCTTTGAAATGTTCTCTGACTTACAATATCTTGCAGTTACTTTTTTAATGTTATTTAATAAGTTACTTCCATGAGTTTTTAAGTTAGCAGTTATTAGCTACTCCACTCAGAAATGTCTAAATATAAATATGAAGAGTATTAGTTCTGCAAGATTTATATACTCTAAATATAAATTTTAATTTTGATCTTAATTACATGTTCATCTTTCATGTCTTACAAATACAAACAAGTATATCAATGAAAAACTTATATTTGCCTCTGAAGATTTTTATTGCCTCTGGTGATAAGTAATGAAGAAGCAAAGTTTATTGCAAAACAAGGACATTAGCATACCCTGTCTGTCATGGAAGCTGCAAAGAAGAAACTTCCTACTTCATCTGAGGAGACAATTTAGTCAAAAGCCTTTGATATGTATGGAACAGGAACAACATTTTATACATTTAGAATATGCTATCCTTGATGAGAAGCCCACAGAAGTCAGTTGAAGGATTTACACTGATTTCAGGGCCTTGGAAATAGGTCCGTGGATATGTTCATTACTAGTGGCTTTACATGGCCAGAACTGGAAGCTTCAGACTTGGGAATCTTAAGCTAATTTTAAATTTTATTCATAATCAAATATTTCTAAGTTAAAAGTGTTCCTCATCTGCTACACAGAATCTATTCAGCTGTAAAACCAATTCAGCAGATTATATCTATGTTAATAAAATGTATTTATTATTCAAAGACTTTTGAAATAGCAATAATCTCACTACAAGGATAAGGGAAACAAACTCCCAACAAGTAAACCACGCTTCTTGTTCCCTCAATATTCATTAAAGAGGAGAAAAGAAATGCATATATTCCAGATCATATTAGAATTCTGTGACAAGCTTGCTGTGCTCCTTTGAAACGAACTCCAAAATCATCCACCCAGTTTCCTAACCGCGGAAAAACTCCTAAATCACATTAGTCAGAGCACAATAGAGGTGGCCTTCACTTAGGGACTAAAGTTTCACCCCAACCCTCACAGCACTCGAGCATAATTACCCTCCAACCACAAGCACGGCTCTGCCGCTTAGCCAGGCGCTGCCTAGAAGCAACTACAAGTATAGTTGGAGATTTTCTTAATTCAATTTATGTGTATACCTAGGTGATCACAAACCAAAACATTTAACGCAATCACTCACTATGGGATTGCTGCTAATGAAATCGCTCACAGTTCCGGAGCAGAAAATGGTATCGCGCTATTTGTATCCTACAATGCAGAAAAGATCACTCAGAATGAAAATATAAATACTATCCATTTGAAAGACAATGTAATTCAATATCCAAAGCCCTGAACTTCAGGCATAGTCTGAGGGTAGATCAGAATAAGGCTTGAATGCTTTGGAACATACAGGAAACATATAAAGATGTTTTTAATTCCATTACAACAGCCTCAAAGTTCAAAGCACTATAAACACTACTGGGGTTTCTTTAAGAAATCAGGGACCTCTAATTGCTCTTCTCTCCTTAAAACAATAAAAATCTAAGTTGTAGGTACAGCAAACATGGTTTCACGGTTAGTCTTCCCTCATAACAAGACTGTAAACCTAAAAACAAAAATGAAGAAGCAGCAGAAACAGGGAGAAGAGTTTTCTATTGAGATTTCTCCAAATTACTTTTGGAAGATGAGCATCTTTCTTTTAAGTATCCTATTAAAAATAAGCTATGCCTGGAACAACATAACCATTCCGACTAGATGTAATGTTTCCAACACAGTCTTCGTAAAATTTACATCAGTGTAACTGTAATGCAGAGATGCTGTCAACTAAGTTTAAAGCTAATTGTGAGTGCAAAATAATTCTGTGCTTAAGCAATGTATTTTATGGTCATTTGCTCTCTGTGAATTACAAATATCCATCAAAATTTCAGTCTGACTGCATCTGAAAAGTTCCCAGTTATTTTTCAAAGACTTCTCTTAGACCTTAGATGTCTCTGAACAAGGTTTTTAAAAGGATTTAGACCTCTCTTTACTGCAGATAGATCTCTGGACATGTTTTTAAAAGTACATTATGCATCTAATTCCTGCTGAGTCAGATGAAATCTCACGCTAGCTTAAAAAATGAGATAGATGTGTTTAAATCACTTATATGTCACCTGAAGAACAGAGCTAAAGTTCTCAATGTATTTTTTTCTGAGGGGGCTATTCACACAGCAGGTTATAGAGCCATGGACTTCCTGAAGGATGTTGGGGAGACAAAAGTTTTTGCAGGCTCAAGGGGACATCAGACAAGTGTTTAAAAGAGGAAAAAGAGATTCTGTGCAGTGGTATTAAATAAAACACATCAGGGTTAATAAAATCCTTGAGCATGGTTTTATCTTTTAGATAGAAAGATACTGACTCCTTCATTACAATTTTGGAGATCTGTATCCATTATATCCTACATTATTACTCCTGAAAATAATTTCTAAAGCTGAACCCAGTCTTAAAAGAAGCCTGTTGTCAAGAGGCTGGTCTGCTGAAACCCATTAAGCAAAGGGATGCTTCTTGCAAACCTTCCCCACTTGTGAGCAGAGCTGCCAAAGAAGCAGGTTGAAGGTTGAATTCCCTGTATTTATGTGTAGGAGGTATTCCTGCAAGGCACAATCCATGAGATACCTGCAGTGGAGAAGGCTGATCTCTGCTCCTTGCAGGGATCAGCATTCATAGTGTGGTTTTCCTCCTGCTCCTGAGGAGCAATGAGACACTGGAATAACGTTAATGCCAAAGCACTGTATGTTCTCTCCTCTCCTCTCCTGCCTGTGTGTCCATTTCTGGCTACTGTAGGAGTCAAATGTCTACCTGGTTTGAATCTGTGTGGCTGCTTTTACCTTTCGATCAAATATTTCCTTGCCTTTTTTTTTCCCCTTCTGAGCTCTTGCTTCCACCTCCAACTCTTCTGACATAGTATTTGATAATTTTTTACTAAGATACCTCAGGAAACTGATTTTTCAGGCAAAGAGAGATTACTCACATATACAAAACTCACAATGTTTTCCTCATGCAAATACTCAGCATCATTTTAGGTATTAATTCAGTGTATACAATGTAACTTATCAATAGCAGCAACTTTTCTCAATAGCTTATTCAACTATACCTGTTATGACATAGGTAACTGACAGAAAAGAGCAGTACTGTAAAAATCTGATTAAGTATGCATAAAATTATTGCCTTTTTTACCAATTAACTATTTCTCACAGTATGATTTAAGCATTTCCTGTCTTCTATCAGATCTTTCTCTCGGTCTTTCAATCTTTCTCTCCTTTGTGATGACCATTTCCTTAAAACAAGCTAGCCAGTGTTCCTTTTCATTGCCTAAGTCTTAATAGTTTCAGTCATTTTCAAGCTTGAGCTTTACATTACTTTCTGTGTGCTTAATGCCTTTAAATATTTTCCATAGGCAAAGCAGTTAGAGCATAGCTTCCCAATAGTGGATTCAGCTCACATGTAATTAACACCTGTGAGTTGTCTTGGATGATTCACTGATTATCCCCATAGCCCTTTTCTGCAGTTGCAACTATAATTCAGAAAAGAACTGATTTTCTCCCAGTGTTTATTAACACTCTGAAGGGAAAAGGAAGAGGGAAACAAAGAGAAGAGACATATCTACCTATGAAGTTATCTAAACCTCAGGCACGCGTGGGCACCAAGTGTCCTTTTTTTCCAGTCAGAAATCTGAAACTCCTGGCCTGCCCACAGCCAGCTCCCAGCACCAAGTGCTCACAGTCATCTCACCATAGGATATGTTATCTGAGTTGTATGTAGAGATCCCAAATGCCTTTGTCACTCGCTGTTATTTTGAAAAGTGGCAGGACGTAACCTGATAGCTAAAATATTTTGTTTTAGAAAAATCTTTTAATTTCAGAAGGAATGAGCACTCTCACCTGTGTCTGAGATCTATGAGTTCGTGAACCCTCTACTTTTGCAGCATCTACAAGAAAATCCACAGTCATCCCATGACTGCAGAAGCTCAATAACATGTAGGCAAGTATGTATCAGCACCACAGCACAGCAGCGAAGGCAGAAAGAAGTCCTTTCAGTTACGAGTTAAAAGAAACTCTATGACCTTAATGGATCTTCAAAAGCAAACCACAGAACTGTTATTTTCCTCACCTCCCTCAGTAACGCCCTGTTTACATTTCCTTGATGTTACCGATCAAATCCTGAAGCCTCTGTAGGCTTTGCCCCTTTTAGAAAAACTTTAGGTCTGTTTACACCGCTCTCTCTTTTGAAACCCTGCAACTGGAGCCCAACATCTGCATTTTTAACTGCAGGTTTCCTTTTAGTATCTTTCATAAGAATGTACTGCAGCTTGCAGACAAAAGTAACATTTTCTTATGAACTATTACATAAGTGATCAAATCCCATAACTAAATTTCAAAGTATAGTGAAACTTGTCTATAAATAATCTTCAGATCTTGAGGTTAGAACTGTGATCTTTATTTCAACAGAGCCCATTGGGGCATATATCAATCTACACTATTTCCAAGTCAAAACAAACGCAAAAGATATATCTTCACATATAGAAGTATGTTTAAAAATGTCGGAAATGTCAACCACTTACATACTGTTCATATTATCCCTAATTAATATAAATTGCATTTAATTTCACATCGAGTAAAACACACGGCTGCCCAAAATAAGGACTATAATTTTTATCAGCAATTATTATTACTGATGTATCAACACAATTATTTAAATTCAATATATAGAGAGGCAGAATCCATGCAAGCATTTACAGTTTTTGTTCCCTCTCTGCTTCTTCCCTAATTCTTGTGGCTTGGAGCATCTCCAGATGCTGTCTCTGACTTTGTGGTTTTGTATTTGAGATCCCATCTCCTGATTCACAGTATTCCTTGATTGACAAACAGATTCAGAAATGAAAACAAACAGTTACCTGTATGCAATCTGCGTCTGACAGCTGCACTGTTAAGTTTTCCCTTCACAGCAAACCTACTGTTTCAGATTTCATCCATTGCTTGGGTCTCAGAGCCACTGTGTTTACCCAGTTATTCAGTAACTGGTGGCATATGTGAACTCCATACTGCAAGCTGCTCTTCAGATTTTCCCTTTTTCCCTCCCCCTTCATAAAATAAATTATTTAAAAAATAACATGAGCTTTTTTATTTCTAAACTGATGTGCCTCCTAATTGAATGCAGAACACTTTCAAAGTATTTTCCATTAAAGGCCCATTTTTTCTCTGATTTAATGCACAGTGTCATACCTTCATTGGTAGATTAAAATTGTTTGACTAGAAGTAAAACCTATTATTACATGCTTTTTTAGCGGTTTTGTCTTGTATAATGTAGGATGAATTATGTAAAACACACTGAGCAGGATACACTGCAAGCTGCTACTTGCATGCTGCAAACAATCACAGCTTCCCTGATAGACTGGGACTTAGCATCTTAAAATTCCCGTGGAAATCAAGTGCATTTTAAGTATTGGGTTTGATTATTTAATCAGACAACTTGCATTTTGCCCCGGCTAATTTGGAAGGCTGATAATATTTTACTCATAAAATAATTGTGCACCTGTTGTGATGGAAACCTATTCAAACAAATCTTAATAGGCATGAGGATTCATTCCAGACATGAGTGCGTTAGCCTCCCATTACTGCTATCTACAAGGCAACAAATTTTAAACAGCTATTGAGCAAGTCTCTGCTTAGATTTGTCTAACACTTAAAGAACATTTATGATAAAATGACTAACATTAAATTTTAATTCATATCTGCAGAGACCAAGATAAATATTAGGATATGTAGGTCAAACTAATATTAATTTAAGGAGAAAGAAGGGTTAGAAAAATATGCATATAATAAACCTATTTCCAGTGTAACAGCTAATGGCAAAGCACCATTTCTGATCCAGCTTCCTGGATATAAAGCTGCAAGTTTAATGAATGCAGAGGGTAATATCTACGATGAAATCATGGAATCTGCATACTTTAGACTCCTAGCAGATTTCTACTCCTGTATTTTCTGACAAATTTCCTACAGAAACTGTTCAAGTATGGCTCTGTTAATTTGTACTAGAATTCCCCATATTCCCGCTTATGCCAAAGTCCTTTTCAACTTGCTCGGAGGAGGCGAACACAAGGAAAATGAGCCCAGCTCAGCTAGATGGGCCCTTTGGCAGCGAACCGCAGAGAGGCCAAGCCCTCTTGAAAACACGGAGCATAAACCTCCTCCCAAGGGTCGGTTTGCCCAGGGAAGACAAGGACGGCCCTTCTTGGACTTCTGGCTTCTGTCGCACGGGAGTTGCCCTGTTGTGTCCATACTTTTGCTCTTCTTATCAAGTGCTGGTGCTATATCTCTCATGTTCTGAAGTTTCTGTCCCACCTCATGTCCACAGGACCGGACATTGAGGCACTGACATACTTCTTAAGAAGAAAATCTGCTATTCTCTGGTACTGACAGGATGCTGTCATCAATCCTAGTGGTCCTCAAACATCTCCACCTCAAGATGTCATTTCAAGATGGACTCCCTATTCAGAAACCAGCAGGCAAGAAAGGGACTGATGCAGAGGATCTCATGAAACAGAGCCCAAGGCTCTTGTTGCAGCAATAGGGCCTCTTTCCGAATTAACTACAGAGAAAGATGATGAGAATGGTCTTAACGTAAGCAAGCTTTCATAGAAGGGATAAAGACACAGATTTCTACTTTTCAGTCTGATGACAGACTGTCCACTGTTCACTGTCCATTACAGCTCAACAGACAGCAGGCACTTTAAAGAGTTACAAGGCAGTAGGTAGTAGATTCCAGTACAAAGAGGGATGCTCTTCTCTGCACAGCATATTGTGAACTGTGGAATTTATCCCCACAGATTTTTCAGCTGTCAATTAAAAGGTTCAAAAGCAATTGGACACTTTCATAGATGATAATTCTATCAAGGGCCATTAAACCCAAATGTACCACCTCTGAATCAGGAAGTCCATTAATCACAGATCAGGGGAAACTGGAAGAGTATATTGAGGAAATATTACTGTATGTTTGCCCTCTCCTTACACCCTTCCCTGGGTTGCTCAGTATCCATAGAGACAGGGCACCAGTATGTCTTTCATATCTGACACTTAAATCACAGATCTCCTCTCCGATGAAACTCCTGCTAGAGAAGATTGATAAAGAAGCACAGCTACAGTTTTCCAGAGAGTCCAAATGGATCAGAAAATTTCAGTGCTTTTCAATTAGGGGACTGGAATGCATCATTTTAAATAAATGCTTTCATTGGATTATTGGAATTTGACTTTATAAATTCATATAAAAAAGTCAAAAGCACTGAAACATATGAAACACAAGAAACAGAGGTTGCAACCTTATCTTGTCAGTGCACACTCCCATATATGCACCTGCTTTGTCTCATAAAATAGTATGTTTGACTTCAGTAAGAGTTTTATTTCGCTAAAGCTGAGAATTTGAATTACAGACTATGGGCCTCAAGTCCAAAGGAAATCTGTTACTGTCATCCCTAGTCAGAAGAGGAGGAAGTGGTTAGATGGCTCTTCACTGAGCAAACACCTTTTGACATTCGTGAAAGGCTTCACAGTAATTAAAGCAAATATCCATGTGAAAATCAAAACAGAAATGTATAAGATCAGAAAAAATATAACAGACTGATAAAACCAGCAATTTTTCGAAGAAGTAAACCAAGTTGTAGTTTTTTGGTTTACATGCAAACTTTTTTCAGCTAAAAAAAAATAAATGCAACCTGGAAATGAACACATTTTAGTACCACAATTTTTATTGCCAGTCTTTTTGCAACTAAAGAATGGATCAAACTCCAGGAGTCTCTCTAAGATGTCCAATTCAAAGTATTGCAGGTCTGTTGAACAGAACATGTAAGTGAGGTGTCCTTGTCAGGACAGGGCAGGAGCAGCGTTTGTATGTTTAGTCCTGAGTGGCTGGGCTTAGAAACGTCCCCAGTAGGTAAGATATACGCATATGCAATTTCAATAAGTAACAAATTCATTGTGTGTCTGGAAGTACACTGCATGCATCCTTGTCAATACTATTTATAAAATATATCCAACAATAGGGAGAATTTGATTCACGTGAAAGGTTGATTACAACATTATTTATACTTGGAGAGTTTTAGAACTATAAATGGCATTAGTCAATAATTTCAAACTTTCAAATCAGGCATGACTATGAGAGATGTCATTGCAATACAACCTTGGGACTGATTTTTTTTCTATATGCAGCTTCAATGTAGCCACATCTTAAAGGTATGTGATTTACATAATAGTATTACTACAGTTAGCCGTGCCATTGATTTCCACAATTGCTCTCTGTGTGCAAAGCTCGAGATATGCTCATTCAAATCTCGGTTCGGGAAAAAAAAAATGTATTTCACATCAACAAAAGTCAAAGCAACATAATTTAAGACAGTTCACACCTTTGGACTAACTTATTTTATAGGTATATTAATCATAACAGATACAATTCAAAATATTTTTATTTTGGAGTCAATTACCTTCATCAGGCAAAATCAGACTGAAGGGGGTGCAAACATTAGCTATTTAATATACTTTGAAATATTCAGGCATTCAGCAAGCAAGATATCACATAATTCAGAAGGTCAGGCCAGACCTGGGGATGTATCTTTTGCAACACATTACACAGAAGGCCGATGACTGGAGAAATGGCAAAACAAAAACAACTCCCTGATTTAGAGAGAGCCTAGAGAGAAGTTAAACATTACTTCACTGCATCATGGTAAAAAATGCATATGAGAAACCTTCCTTGCCTGTGGTATATTTCTAATCAGGCCCAATTTCTTCAGGAGTTGGGAGTTGTTTTGTTTTGCTTTGTTTTTGGATGCTTTCATTGGTTTCACTAATTGGAACCAGTTGATCTTTCTTCCTGTGTATTGATTTTTTAAATCCTAGCAGTTAACAATGATTCTAATGTATCATAACTCTTTAGACCTTAATCACATAGTGAGGCTTTTGCTTGTAGCTTTTGTTTGAGTTTTAATTAAGAAGACCTTGTGTCTCAAAGTCTGAGCTGAGTTTTTAATTGCTAGTATGTATATCACACAGACTTCAAAAGAAATAAAATATGTTTATAACAGAGAGCACAAAGGAGAGCTTTGAAATGTCTATAGCCATACAAAGTGACATAATTAAAAAGCTCTGAGTGCTTCTGTGATATAAGACCTTTATTTATTTATTTATATTTATAAAGCAGACTGTTATTTACCCTTACTGTTCCTGGAAAACAAAGCTCAACAATTATACTGAGAGTTAATCACAACAAATCCAGGCTACTCTGTTGGTCAGAGCTACAAGAAAACATCAGGAGATTTATTTTGCTCAATTTAGTCTTCCCACTAAAAATAGTATGACCAACCGTCCACCTCCCAGCTCTCCTGTGCAGATAAATTTTATAAAATTGAAGCAAAAAATAAGCATTTCAAGTGTTTTATGAAAATCGTGCATCTTTTGAGAAAAAAATCCAATTCACTTCAAAAACACAGAAACTAGAACTTTCTCAAGGATTCATTCACACAGAACTCCCTCCAAGACTATTCCAGAAATGGATAGTGTTACATTAGTAGATTTGAGCAGTTGTGACTCACTGTTCTCCTCCAGTAATTAAAGCACATGCTAAAAATCTTTCTTGAAAATGCTTCTTCCTATCTCTTCTGCGTTCTAACATAGGGGACAAATATATTTTTAAATAATGTTTACATTATAGCTTATATCTTATCAAATGAGTGAAATTGGTTTGTTTTTCCTCAGGAAACAGGCTTGCTGTCTTAATCAAATATTTTGAGTCCATTAAATATGTACGTGTCACACAGAATAGAAGCTTTAAGGATCTTTCTAATAAAGTAACAAATAGAAGATGGGAAGGAATAAGCACAGAAACATAATGCAAGCAGACTTCTGTATTGGATGAAGTTACGGCCATCCATCAGTGTCCTTCCCAAAATAGACTATACTGTACAAAGAGAGCATGTGACATCCAAGTCACAATGCCTATAAATACAGATAGTTCCAGCTGTAAACACCACCAATGGGAGCCAGGGAACTAACTGGTAACACGGTAGCTGGTGACCCAGGAGTGACTCTTCTATAAGACTGTTAGACCAATTCTGACCCTTTCACGATAACATCATTGCTTAAGTTACTTAGAGACTGACCTTTTTTATTTGATCTTCAAAGACCCTGCATGCTGAGAAAGACCATTGCAGGCTATTTCAGTGGGACAACTGCCTGATGCATGCAAGACTATGCTATTCCAGAGATTTATATTTGGAACAGAAACAGAAAACTTAAAACAGACTCTGTATAGTGATAAATGATGCTACTCTGCCTAGCTGTGGCTGGTAAGGAAAACTAGAAACCCAAGAAACAAAATAAATGCAGCGAGAGAGGAAGAGGAAGGAACTCTCAGATACTCAGGCACCCAAACACCTGGGAAATGCAGATGAGAACTCCAAACCAGGTCCTTTATTCAAACTCATGATAACAAAAACTAGAATGAAAAGTATTTGCTGCTCCTAATTGCTGAATGACAGCACAAAACTGCAAAAGTCAAGCATTAGCCTCATGAATTGCTTGTACACCTCAGAAAAACGTGTATGCCCACGTATATTAGCAATTGGCATACAATCAAATAATTAGCATGAGTGAATATGAGCTTTTTTTTTTGCTAGGTGAGCATGGCATTTAACTCAGCTCAACTGTTTCACAGACCTTTGAAAATTTGACCTATGTGTTTCATTTATAAACATATCAAATGAACAAGCAGACTTATTTTACCACTGGAATTTGGCTACAAAGCACTCTGCCAAATGCTCCTCTGAGCTTCATACAACCTCGCTGAAGTCAATGGCTTGTTTGGCTGAAAATCAAGGAAGAATCTGGCCCTTCATCAATAACTGAAATCTGCACAAAGACACTCAGAAAAAGCACTTTCACAAACGAAGCACACGATGCAAGAGTAATTGTGAACATGAACAATCCCACTTGCAGAAAAATAAATGCTTCACTGTTTGCTACTTTTATACTGGCTTCTGTTGTATTAATAGATATAGTTTATAATTATATCTTGATTAACACTATTGTGTTCTAAATATAGATGGTAAAGCAAGAAGACACCATCTTTTTATTTGTTTCTCTCATCCAATTATCTTTTCTTCTGTGTGCTTCCCAAATACAAATGGAAACAGTTTGTGTCGGTGGCACATTAATTTTTCTGCCGCTTTCATCCGTTTTTTTTGGCACAAGTCTTAGCGAACCTCCTTCCCACAGCCAAGATGCTCTTGTCTCCCTGGAGGGGGAGGCTGCTCACCGGGCAGCCCTGAGGAAGAGTGTGTGCCCGGGTTATGCTCCGCCAGAACAACGCCTTCCTCCAAAATAAACAGCTCCCAGGAACAGGCAGTGCAAAGGGCTGCTCCTCACAGGACCGCACCTCGTTTGCTTAAAACCCAGATTTTTTCCCCAGTGACCTCATTTTTTTATTTTTACTGCAGTACTTCACATCCTTAGGTGAAGCCTTTCAATGACACGAACAGAAAGTAAGTCTGCACAAAAGTGAAAAATATCAAACAGCTAAATATACTGATGAGGAATGCACTGCAAGCCGAGCAACACGCCAGCTGCCATCCTGGGGCCGGGGCGTTTTGGAAAGCAGCTCTTTGCACCCGCATGGGCCCTGCCACTTACCTGCCTGAAAGACACTCAGCTCTATCAAAATGAACTTTGAGATGATTTTGAAAAATGATTTGGGAAATCTACCACCTTGGATATCATTCTTATTTTTTTTTAAGTATACTTTTTTAGTAGATTAAATAGACCTTTCTGGATGACCTCCTTTGCTTTGCTTTTTTCCTGCACTTCAGTTTTCAGGCTGCCACTGGCTAGAACGCCTTTTTTTTCTCTTTCTGGGATTCTTCAAAAAACAAGTTAAGATCCACAAGAGCCCATGTAAGTTAATACCCAGCTCTTAGCATGATTTTTCTCAGTAGCTACACTCTCCCTACCAGCAAGCAGCCTCTCCGCTTGGAGGCAGGTAAGAGGCGAGGAGAAGTCCTGCCTCCGGGCAGCCCTGGCCCGCTGTGCGGCTCTTCAGCTACCGAATGACATCCAGACCTTTACACAGAGGTCTGAAAACTCTAAGTGGAAGCACTGCAAACAGCAGCCATTCTTAGCCATTTTTTCTATCTGTCTTTTGAGTTGGCATGTGCCCTCCATTTTGCTGTTCATGAGAAATGTTAAATGCAGTGGCAGTGCTAAGATTTACCATTGAGTCTTCTTGGAAGCCAATTTCCAGTTAGCTCTCAGTAGAGAAGAATATTGCAGTCACTACAACTGCTTAAGGAAAGGTTTTGAGGGATTAGGAACAGGAACCCTTAGTGCATCTCGTACTGCAGAAGGCAGGACTCCATTATCTACTCCCAACTCATTAACTGATCTTGTGCAAGTAACTTTACCTTTCTTATTACAGTTTACTTCATGACAGCGATCCTATGAAGGATAATGAAAGGCTTCACCAGAAAGTGCTCTGGAGAAGTGTATGAGCTGTAGCCCAGCAGGTACCACTAGTGCTACGAAGGGTGCCAGGCCCTGCCAGGAGCAGCCGCCAGCAAAAGCTGCGGCCGTGTCCAGCTCGGCGCGTGGGAGAAGCCTGAAGAGGCAGGAGGCTGCAGGAGGAGATCAGGAAAGCAGTTGGCACAGGCTGCCTCTCACACCTCTGACTGGGGCGGGGAAGTTACACAGACCAGTACCTGTCCCTGGTCACTGGGTTAAGTCACAGTAACTCAGATCACTGGTGGGAAAGAGTGAAAAGCCAAGCAAGGTGTAACAGTTACACTGCAGTTCCCGTCAGCCTCACAACCAACCCCCGTTTTTAGGACACCTGGATAAGATGAAGGCTCAACAACCTCACCTCCTAGGGACAGAAATAAAGCTCACAGTATTTGATTTTGCATTTACATTTTGGTTCCTCCACACTGTTCAGAGCAGTTACAGACCTGCCAAGGGCAATATTAAAACCAAGGACATTAAAGGATGTAGAAAATAGTGTGTTTTTTCCCATCATCTGCGGATATGCCGACAACACAGCATATAATCAATGTGTAGAATAAGCACCAGCTTCAGCCTTTGCTACATACTAACAACCAGACACCAAATGTCCCGCTGCTCTCTCCACTCTGGTGCAAGGCCTCTCACACCGCTGCAGCAGAGGGATGGGAGGCAGCCCTAGTTCTGATGCTGGACCTGAGGCCTCCTGTGCTTTCCAAATGACTTCTGGGGATGCATCTGCCCCCAGGATAGTGGTGGAAAGGGACTGAACGACTGTCCCATTCAGCACTGGTGAGTCAAAGCAGGATGAGCCTTTCTATGCAGCTAATAGGCCCAGGGAAGCTAACTGAACGAGTTGCAAACCCTTCCAAGCCTGGGTGAGAATGCTTTGTAGGTAGATGAGAAAAGGATTAGGATCAAGGACTCTGCCAATTCACTCTGCAGTGAATATATGTCCAATGAGAACAGCAGGAATAACATAATTCCAGAAAAATGAACAATTTTGGTTTTTTTTTTTTGTAAATGAAAGCTCATAAAAAGCTTTTTATGCCACATCACAGAATAAAGAACATTATTCTGCATTGTTAGAGATCCCACCTCTTTTAATTTTGATTCACTAATAGCATTCAAGTAGCTTCTATTTAGAGACTAAGTAGCTGTATTGTGCAATTAATGGACAACCAAGCATTCAGTGTTTTCCTTGCTAGTGGGAGACAATAGAGCTTTATACAGAATGTCATTTCAAGGCATAATTTTGTTATCTTTACTACAGTCTTTTGTTTATTAATGTGTTTTAGAAAAATTGTATACTGTATTTCTGCAACTGAGACTACTATAAGGTTTCTTATCTGCTTAACATATAGGTTGTATTTCTATAGGAGGAATCCGAAAGAAGGAAATACCTACATCCAATCACATTTGGTCTCCCACCAGCTGAAGGAAGCAGCTGATATATATAACTGACTAAAGAAGGGCCAGTCCTTCCTCTGTTTATGTAATAAATGAATGCAACTATCCTAAGTTTCCCTGGTATAAATGTAAAACCCTAAACATGAACTTTAATCAAATAAATAATTTCCATTTTGTTTTATATTAGTAAGGATTTATTAATATAGTGCACATGAATCTTTTTTTCCCACATTTTCGTAATTGCTATTTAAGAAAATTTTACCAATAAAGAAAAAAAAAATCTTGATACCTTGTGTACACTTTAAAAATACTTTATAAGCCCTGCTTATAAACACATCTTGTCAATTTGTTGCTTAATCAATAACACTGAAAATCTTTTCAATAGGAAAATCAATAGAAGAATTATTGGATGGAGAAAAAAATTCATGTTCTGTGCAAGGGAATTCTGATCTTAGGAATCTTGGGCTTACTGGAATGTCCTGTCTACACGAGCAATCAAACTCCCACTGATTTCAGTAGCTACAGAATTGCATGCAGGTTTTCTCCCCAGAAACAGCCAGAAGATAAACACATTGTGGTATATTTCCAATTTTCAATCTAAGATTTAAAACGGTTATCAAAGTATCATCCCTTTATTGTAATCTGAAAGCAGTTTCTGCATATAATTTATGCGACTGGAAAGAAACAGTACCAAGTACTAAAAAATCCATGTTTTCAAGACGTTTCTTCCTTTGGACACACAGCTAAATAACTGATGTCAATGAATTAATGTAACTAACTTGGTGTTTGTTGTAGCGTTCTTGATACTGTATAAAACTGATTATTACATGATTCAATTTATTTATTTGTCAAAGACCTCTGTAATTCCAAAAACAAACAGATGATTGGGTGACTTGGCTGCAAAGAAGAAAACATGCTCAAATTATATTATTTTTCTGAACTCCAAGCAAATCTTTGAAACAGTGTTTAAAATATATTTTAACATTTAAAATGTGAGTGACATACCTTTAATTTCTCCAAGGAGATCACTTGTGTTTAACTTTTCCATCTTCTCCTTCCAGTCTTTAGAAAGTAGCTTTTCCATGCAGGATGAATCTGTTAGGGAAAAAATGACAAAAAATAAAGGAAGATGCATCTAATGTAATCTTACAGACAAAGAAAGCAGGTGCCATCTTCCTGTTCAAAGTTTTATATCTGTTCTAATTGGACCATATTTTCAAAGAGAAATGAACTTATAGCCAAACAGTCTTCTGCTGTAACTACATTTCCAATCCAAAATAATTGCATTGAGGTTAATGGAGTTACTATGGATGTAACAAGGGTTTAATTGAAAGAAAAACTTCGTCCAGGATTTATGCATGCTAACTGCCAATTTACATGCATAGATTGCCAATGTATATACAAATTCTGTCTTTTCCATTTGAGAATGATTGTACACTCAAAATTATACATGAAGATTTAGAAGCTTTTTTTTAGAAATTTGGCACACGGTGTCATCTGAAACCCATTTTTATACCCATGTCAATGCAAAAGATATTCATATAATCTCTCCATGGAATTCATAAAAGCACTCTACATATTGGATGTGCACAGTATCAGATTTTTTCCCAGTACACTATAAACAACATGCAATCATTAGAAGATCTGCTTTCATAATTTGCAGTTCAGACTGCTTTTCAAATCTTTGCCCCAGTCAGGGAGGCCTTCCTCTGGCAAAACTGTCACTGAAGCCATTCCACTTTGGAAAAAGCAGCACGTTGGCATCCCTGAGTTGCACAGGATCAGACCTCATTTCCACTAGAAAATTTCCCATTGAGCATAGCAGCCTCTGGAATAAAATCTAAAGGATTTCTGCAGTCTCTATAAGAAGCTGACTGATTATAAAGCCTAAATTATTCGTGACTTTCCAGAGAACTTACAGAAGGTGATTTTTACAATGGTGCTTCTTGTGATTGGTGTCATGATCCAGAGCCTCACGCCCTTAGGAGCAACACGAGCGAGTTTTTCACCCCACCAAGGCCTCCCGCTCCCCCGGCGGGCAGCGCTGCCTCCACAACACGGGGCCCGCGTGTCCTCGGGATCGCAGGCTCATCCTCCCGGCTGTGCACAGCTCCTGGGAAGCCCGGGAGCTCCATCTCAGCAAGATACCAGGACGTGATTTAAATGTGAGTCTCTTCTTCAAAAGAACCTTTGCAAATAGCCTTCCTTTAAGACCACACATGACTCTTGGTGGTGCTGAGCACCTGCTGGCTTACTTGGATAGACTGGGAACACTCATCTGCTAAGCAAGAAACACTCAACCCAAGCTGCCTTTTTAGCATACAGTGGGTATCAAGCTAGACAATCCATGATGAAGTCTAGAGATGTTCCAAATGCTGACAACATTGGCCCTGGTACCACTCAAGACACATTAGAATTCCCCTTGGCAGTGCAAGAAGGCAACACTGAGCCCCACAGAGACCTCCTGGTAGCTCCTCTCAGAGGAGAGACCAGATCCTGGCTCACGCTCTCCCGTCAGCTGCTCCATCAAAAGCACTCACACAAGCGAAAACAAACACAAAAAGCCCAAGTTCAGGCTTGCATCTCAGATAGCATCTACCCAACACGCACCAGTTTGTTCCACCTCCGAGGATGCTAAAAATAGAGAGAAGAACAGTATTCAAAGAGGTCATAAAAGGAGGAGCTAGGGAATAGTAATTTGGAAGAAATTTGAGGAAGAAATAAAGGTCAGATGGACAAGTACATTTGGGGATGCAAATAGTTTCACATTACAAATTTGCATTTGCAGCTTTCACTTAAAAAAAAAAAGAAAAAAGAAAATAAGATCATTTGAGAGCACACCAAGCTGTAACTACCAAAGATCAAACATCAGGTTTTAATTGCAACACATTTTCATGGTGCAAGCCTCCGTGGAAAGACAACACAGTTAGTAAATGTTTTTGAAGTAATATTTCAGTAGAAAAGCTAATTTATTTACTAATTATATCTTTCTATAAAGGAAACAAAATTAAGGAGCTCTAAGTTGCAATAGGCAGTATTAAAATACTTGTTACATAATAACAATAACAAGCATTTATTACTTTTATGAGTTCTGGCCTGATAATAGAAGAACCAAGAAATAACCATCAATTACCAATAGAACATTATAATTTGTCCTTTTTTGTGATATCACCAGTAGTTTATAAAGATGTTTCTATGGTTCTCCCCTGCCAAAATTTCAGATCCCTCATCCCTGGGAAAAAAAAAAAGAGAGAGACTTAGAGCTTTATTTTACTTTGCTATAGGTTATATATTTTAATGCTTTTTAAAGCTATTTTCCTTAATTCATACAAAAAAAAACCAGAAAAATAGTTTAAATTAAAAAAGAATTATATCAAAAGAATTAACAAAATATTTTCCTTGTAGCTTATTTTACTTCCTTTCTTTTCTTTTTAAAAAAATACATGTTTATCTGCAGTGCTCTTATACTAGGCAAGAGGAAGCAGTACATGTCTAAAGAGGAACCGAGAAAGAATCGGAACGTAAAGCAGGCCAAGCCGTGCGCCTCCTTCTCCATACAATCACATTGCTAGTGACGGTTTCTGTCTCTTTAAAGGCCTGAAAAATTCCTTAAAATGAAGAATTTCTTTTAAGCCCTACTATGTCATTCAAATTCTCTACAAAAAGCTATCTGATTACACAACCTATAGCTATCATATTTTGCTACTGGAAAAATTACAAAAATACACCACGAGTCTTTTAATGAACTTTTGTATAGCACTGTAAATGTATCTCCTTTGAAACTCCTGTAAATTTTCAATTAGCAGCACTGATATGCATAATTTTTAGAATTTAAAATCACACTATGTGCTAAAGCTCTCTGGAGGTCCTTTACATTAGACATGAACATAAATAAAAAGGTTTATAGTTGAAAGGCATGTCTCCCTTCAACTTCTGTATTCTGCGTTCACGAATACACACATTTTGAAAAGGTCTAGGAAAAAGAAAGGGATTTTTTCTTCTCTTCCTACTGCAAATTAGTTTTCCACACACACATAAAATCTACAAAGAATTCTTCTGACACCAGTAAAATGTCTTCATCCATATTGATTCATGTTCTGATCTGATTCATTACAGAGACAAAGCATGGAGGCAGGCAGGCAGGCTCGCCCTGCACATCTGCACTGCATCAGGCTGCCCGCGCCGCAGCGCGAGCCCCGCGCCCGCCCCTGCCCCACCAGCAAGCCCAGGGAGACCCTGCCCTGGGCACTGCCGGCTCGCAGCACTCACTGCACTCGAAGCGGCAGCCGGGTTTACGCTGCAGACTAAGCGGCTTGTTTAGCACTGACACATCTAAGATCGAACTTCCTAGTTGTGCTGCAGCAATTAGTTATATTAATAATGCAGAGATTGTGATCTTTTATATTTTTTTCTGCTATAAATTAGGGGAGAAAAATCTTTCAAGGACAGTAAGCAGGTTAAGCATAATTAGACTGTGATGACTGAATGAAATCATGGAGCACTATTTAATATCAGGGTTTATTATATACTTTGTTAGCAATTTTAATTGCAGAGTAAAGGAGTTGAAATTATTTGGAGAATTTTGTTAGTCAAAACAGTTTTGGAAAAGGGAATAAAAAGAGATCATTACAAGATAAATAAGAAGGAAAAAAAAAGAAGGTGGGGGGAGAGCAAAAAATCTGTAGGTGTTAGATGAAAAGGATCTCTCCACAATGACAAAGCATCGATGAAGAGAATTAACATTTGTCCACTGGGTAATCAATCAGTCATGGAATGGCTGGAATCCAGGTCTTTGTTGCGAGGCGGGACGGAGCGCGCCCGTGCTGGCCAGCACTGCCAAGCCCCAGCTTCGGCCGCCGCCATGCAAGTCATCTTGTTCCCATCAGGGAGAGCTTTGGCCTCTCGACTCTCCTTCTTCCTTGATGTTCTTTTTAATTTCACTTTTATGGAGTTCAACAAGTTAGCAGGCCCAGCTCGCGCTGACATGAGTGCTGCATGAGCTTACAGCAGCCTGCACCTATTCCCATCAATTGTGGGGGCTGTTTTTTTGGTTTAATTCACTGGAGTAGCCTCTTGTTGCTTTCTTTGAAATACAGATACGGGAGGGAAAAAAAAAAGGCATTCACGACGTGTGTTTTTGTTTTTTATGGTAAAGCCATACATAAAAGAAAGCCTAAATGTGAGAGTGCAGCAGCAAAACTTCAAAGAACCGACTGTCAGACATTATTATTTCAAATCAGCTTTGACTTTCTGAGACTTAATAAAACAGTATAGTACAGACTGGCATATTTATAACACCCGTTCCAGTGATGAACTGAACTGTCTCTTTCTTGCTACCGTGCAGTGCCTTGTTATTTCTTTTATAATAAGCTTCTCTCAAAACATGTTGTAACAATACTGCAAACTGATTATTATTAATGATGCAAGCTCTAAAACATGACTTGCTTTGCATACAATTCTTTTTGAATACATACATTACTTTGTGACAGAAGACAAAAGCACATTGATTTATTAATAATGATTGCAAATGCTCAGCAAGTCCATAAACAATAGAGAAATATAATTCAATCAAAGGTATATGTGACATTTTTCTACATGCATCTAAACTGTTACATCTCAAGAAAAGAGGCACTGGAAAAATCAAGATAGAGGAAGTAAAAGAGAAATCAGGCACCCTCCAAGAGAAACTATTTTCATATGTGCCCAAATCCCCAGCAGAGGCAGGTGAACTTCAATTCTGCATTTTGGAAGAACTGTGCTATAGAGTCAGTGCCATCTTCGTGCCAGAGCTAGCAGTCTATATGTGTAATGCATTACAGTGTGGCAACTAGTGCTGAATAAAGGCAAAAGTATCATATTTTTGCAAGCTTTGGTACTCTCACTACAACTATTGCATCTCCTGTCCACAGAAGCGTCCTTTGGACTAGTCTTTTTCAAATGAGTTTAAATGCTTCGTTCAATGCTATATCACATGAGAAAAACTGTGCCTGAGAGAGGCTCCGAAATACGTTAGAGAAGAAGTGTTACTTTTTCCCTTTGAAAGAACATTAAAGAACTCTCTGGGAGAGGCACCTCTGCTCTCCCAAATCCCATCTCTGTGCAAACTCCAAGAGAAAAGTTGGATTTGCTCCCCAAAACCAAGTAGGGAGCAAATGGCCATTATAGTGGCCAGCTACATCTATTGATGATGGTATTAGATTAATTTACAAAACATGGGAATTATTCAGAAAATATAGCATACATATACGTGTTTTTCATCTGGTGATCAGCTTCTAAATACCTGCATAAGATAACTGGACCTTTGACTACCTAACTGAGGGGGGTCTGAGTGCGGGCGGGCAGCTTCCGACAAGCCTCCGGTGAATTCCCTGTCCGGAGGACTTCGAGATACGGAAACACCGAGTACAAATCTCTATCATAAATATTTTCCATGCTGTTCAGTCATTACAATATATATTTTAACATTACCTACCAATGGTAATATTTCAGCATTACAGGGAAAAGCACAGGTTCTTTTATTTCACTTTGCTAGACCGAGATTTTATAAGCTGGCAGCAATTAGACAGGAAATTAAGGATTCTACATCTACATTCATAATTTGAGGAGTAAAAATACCATTTAACCATGACTATCAGAGACTTAGCTGCAGTACGGTACCATCTATGCTTTTCCAGTCCAAGGATGTAAAGTTTGTGTAACACCATGAAAATAGCTCCTTTGTTGCCATAGCTACTTTTCTTATTCTTTCAAACACAAATTATCCTTTTCTGTTTCAATAAACTTTAAATAAAAGAGAGAGAGCAACGATACCAAACTAATCAAAAAGCAGCCTGGAGGCTCGGCGCGCGCTGCACTGCCGCTGCCTCTCGCGCGCACGGAGCTTCCCTTCCATCTCGCTGGCACTAGCGAGGCAGGTCAGGAGAATCTCATCTCAGGCCTGCCAATTTCCATATTTCTACACGACAGCAATTAATCGTCATGCTCTAAGAGAAAATTAAAATATAAGGCATTTCAGACACGTTGTTAGCCAGCAAACTGGTTGCTTTGACCAACTTTCTGAGATGCCATTGATTCAATAACTCTTCAAAACTCAAATTTGTGAAAAATAAAAGCACGGCCACCACCCAGGAACGCACGGGACGCCAGTGGGAACAGGACAGCCCGCTAGGCCCTTCCGCTGCGCGCGCTGCACAGCAGGGCTGAGCTCCCTGCCCACCTCCCTCCCGCGCCCTGCCGCCAAGGAGGTGGGTGAGGCCCAACAGGCACCGACCGCCTCCTCTCACGCGGCTTCCACCACGAGCCGCAGCCACACGCACAGCCAAGGAGGGCTCGTGCCTTCCCACAGAGCCCCTGCATAAAGAAAGGCACCTCTCAGACACGGGCGCTTGCAAGCGCTATCACGGGAACGCCCCGGCTGCTCGCTCCCTGCACTGCAGTTTGGGTTAGGACGGGGAACCAAGCAAATCTGCCGACTGCTCTATATTTTTTCCTGGTGACAAGATTTCTACAATATGATAAAATTAGAACTGTAAGAGCTTGGAGAGCTCTCTTAACTTTTAATTAAAACTCTCCAAGCTCACTAAAAATAATTAGACATTAAAATGATCTGGTTTTCCTCAGAATTCATTTGAGCTCCTTGACTGGTCTAGATCTTTCATGAAACAACAGACTTTCTAAGTGGAAGCACAGGAATTTTTCTGGGGGTAATTTCCAGATTTGCTTTCTAAGACGTGGAGAGGAGGGAAAGCTGCAGTGAGTCTGCAGCTTGTGCCCACTCTGCCCAAGACTGTTGCTCCAGCAGAGCTTCTCCAGTAAGACGCTTCACGCAAAAGGGTGGATAAAAAGAGCTCTGACTTCCATATAGAGAATAATCCAAGATACAGTTCTGACCCTTATTTTTATTTATTTATTAAAAAGCAGGACCTCTAACCTTGCAAATGTTTTTGTTCTCTTAAAATAACTCATACAATGCTCTGTGGCACCCTATTTTTAGCAAAGCAACAAGAGAAAGCGCGCTTTTCCCATACAGCGGGGCACTGACATAAACATCAACACAGATGCTCTGTGAGAGAGAGCTGGACTTCTCAAGCACTTGAGCATTAAGGAATGCACCAACTGTTTTAGATAATCTCGTGCCAGCTCCAGTTCTGCTCCACACTCCCCTCTGGGAGTGGCCAATCTTGTCCTCCTCCTAATTTTTCATTTTCCTCACTCCTCCATTCTTTCCTCTTCATTTTTTTTCCTCCCAGAACAGAGGGAAGAGGCATTGTGTGCCAAGCAACCCAAGACTAGAATCACTTCCCCAAACAGAGCAAAACTTTCAGACAATTAACCCTCCCCTCTTCTTTCAGATAAATTACTAAGTATAAAATGCAATCTGTTTCCTTTGTTTACTCAATATGAACAATTTGTAAATGACTCAAGGATAAAATTCAGAAAATGTTGTGCTAAATTAGAACCATTATAAACATGCTAATGACTGCTCAGCTAAAACATGCAGGATCAGTGTGAAGAAATATATTTAGTTCCTGTGCAATACAGTTGTATTGCCTCAGAACTATTTGGTCACTTAATTGTATATGATTACTCCAGGAAAATGTTAATTTCTGAAGACTGCACTAGACGATACACTGTGTATGTCAAAAGGAGCTCTCTGAAATGTCAGTGTAATCGCTTGGATGCAATGTTTTGGCATATTAGGAGAAGAGAAAAATCTTTTAAGGCTGTCAAAATTACATGTACATTTCGTTCTTCCACTTAAAGTTTCCTTTCCATTATGAGGTATATTTTCCTGTTAGATTGGCTGCATTCATTGCAGTATATATCATTGCCCTCTTTGCATTACAATGACTGTATACAGTGCATTATATGCAATCACCTTTTCCTTAAGTATGTGCACCTCTATTTACTTCCTAAGTGAACATACAATATTGATGACAGCCTCTGACTTCATACTACAGCAATCAGGGGTAGTTAGGAAAAGGGGTGTGCAATTTGCTTGCAATCCCTGAGCATAAAATGACATGTTAAAAGAAAGTGATATGCTTATTTTGCTGTCTCCTATTACATGTTTGTTAGCAAAATAACAAAATCAATAGGATTTGCATTTGTTATTTTCTGCTGGGAGAAATCATGCTAATGGAAGCAGGTCTTCAGATCTTCATTATTTTCCTTTGCCTTCCAATCATACTCTGCTGTCCACCTCTAGAAGATGGATTTTTTTCTCTAAGTGGCTTTCCTAGGATTCACGGCACAGCCTCCAAGTTGAAACTTCTCCCAATATATGGCCTAATTATCTCTTAATCTCATCCCACAGCTCCTTGTTGCTCTAGCCCTCTGCTACCTCTGAAGAGCTCCCCTTGCTCAACGACACCCACTCTCTGCCAGCACATGGGGGCTGAAGTGATCCCCTCCTCATTACCCCCCAAACCGTGGGGAATGCAACGTAGAAACCTTTCCTTGTTGCAGGAGCTCTGTGGGCAGCCCAGTCGCCCTCCAGGAGAGACGAGTCTGCACCTGCCGCTCTCCTGCGGCTGCTGCGCAGCTCTCCCGGCCTCTCCCGCCAGGCTGAAGCAGCCAGAGCAGCCTCTCTCTGCAGGAAAACGTTATGGCAGCACATATAGCATCTATCCCACTGCCCGTACTCCTACCAGGGGAAATGCCAACCATGAGCACCTACACGACTGGGTTATAGAGTCAACACTTGTCTCTTAGAGAACGTGCAGTACTCAAAGGGACACTTACTGTAAAACTGACCAAATTCACCACCAAATTTGGTGCAGACAATAACACAAAAGTTGGGTAGTAAGTGAATATCTAGGTCTCCATACTATTTCCTTGTAGACATCCAGCATCTGGGCTTTTAAAGTACTAGAAATTTTGTAAAATGAGCATGTAAATGTTAGTACAAGCTTTGGGGAAGCAGCATGACTTAACTGAAAGGTTATCAAAAATGCAGACGTGTGCTCCCTCACATCGGCTTGGCTGGGGGCAGAGCGTGCAGGGAACTTCCCAAAAGGCTCCAAAATGGGGCTTCTATTAAGCTGATTAACGTTCCTTGGAAATTCTGTGACACCAGATGATTTATGAACAAAATGTGGATGATTCAAAAGGCCTCTATTTTGTTCCCCCACATCATGTTCTACTCATTACCCTAATAATGCCGTAATAAACATCTGTTTAAGGATTTGAAGGCTTCTTAATATTGCGTATAAAAATCTTAACTCAGCTCTTACATAAAATATTCTGAAATTAAAACAATTGTATAACAAAAAGAATTTTTCATGAGAAATCCTTAAGGGTTTTTGTATGTAAAAATATAATACAAAGAAAGCAAAATAATATGCTCTTGATTTGAAATGACTTCAAACAAGGATGCAAAGGAATGAAAACAATAGCTAGAATCTCCTCTCTATTTACCATTTCTGAAGGTCTCTGTGGCACAGTGTTTTCTGGGGCACTAAAATATACCAGTAAAAAGCAGTTCTTCTGCCTCCTTGGTACTAATAAAATTTTCACTTAAACACATTATTGTTGAAACATTGAACAAGAAAAATAACTCGAGCAAACAGAGCTTTAGAAGTTTACAAATCTTACAAGCACCAAGCTCCTTGCCATGGATACATACTTCAGAAATAACAACTGGTTTGTTATAAATCCCTGAAAATATTTAAGAAAGGAATACACCTACATCCTCAAGAATATTATCTTAACATTTGAAATTCCCTATGTATATATATATATATGGAGCTGAAAATTAGCTATGCTTTATTCTTTTTTCGTGTAAAAAACTATGATTAATTTTGTAAAATCAAGTACTGAAAAGATACGCAAATGCAAAAATTGAATTTCATCAGGCAATCTTAATTCATCCCTCTGTATAAGCATTATGGTACATTTTTTAACTTAAAAAAAAATTAAAAGAATGTGCATATTTTTAATAGGATTCTTGCTGCATTCAGCACCCAGCACACAGACAAAAGCATAAACTGGGAGTGTGGAACAAATGAGGCTGTCGTGGAAGGATCTGTGACCGTGTTTCACTGCAGAAGTCAGGAGAAATGACATGAATGAGGGAGGGGGGCTGCACAAGCAGAACTGAAGGTTTTGCTGTTGTGGCACTTTGTTTTCTGGGAGCTCAATTCTAAAAACTTGGGGTTGCGTTTGAGCAACTGCTGAGCATTCGCAGCTGCAGCTCAAGCCAGTGTAAGCATTGAGATTGCAATATATATTGCTATATACAACCTGCTAGGCAAAGTTAAGTCCCCTGCAGAAAAAAAAACAAGATGTGGACCTGAACACCTCAAGAAGGACAACTGACAAATTAAAGTTATTTTTGAAGTCATATTGTGTCAGTCCTATACCTGTAAAGTGAGAATACAGACCACCCTGCTTACCCCTTTACAAAGTCTTTGAGAGGTAATTTATGTTTTTAGAGCTTTTACAGAATATGTTGGAAAATCTATTGTGTAGTATCCACGTCTGCAGAACATGCCTTCAATAACAGCCCTAACTAGACACCGAGCTCACAGTTGAGCAGTGAGGATACAACAAAACCCTGGATAATTTCACATTCGTTGAAGGCCATCCAGTTGGTGAACTGAGCAAAAGAGAATTCTGGGGAGGTAAATTACACAGTTAATAATAGCACTTATTTGTATAAGTGAAAGCCATAACGTTAGTTTTATGCAAACAAAAATTGTCTTCATTTAAAAACCCTTAAGTACCTGATCTGGGGCCCTCACTGAGTGCTACTGTGCACAGAACAGCTCTTGTCCCCATAGCTGATGCCCAAATATCACCATAAAAATCATAGCATAGTAATAAATTTCATAATGTAAGTAAATGGGGATCTTTAGGTCTGAGAGCAGAATTAACAATATTTCGGGAATTCTCATCCCAAAATGTGCTATCCAAGAAGGTAAATACTCAGAGCAATTAAATCTTCCCAGCTTCTGAGAATGAACACCACTGTGAGCTCGGGCTGTCTATTTTGGGTGGTTCTATATTTCCTAGTTTGCTAACAAATGACCTTTCTTTTTCCAGAAGCTTCCTCAGTACAAGCAGGAAATAGGCACTGGAGCTCTAGAGAGCTACGTCCCAACCCTCACTAAATATGATATTGTAGGTAACAAAGATAATTTACAGGATTTCTGTCTTAAACATTTACTCTCCTTGCTCCTGTTGATTTAATCCAGACTGTCTAGTTATAACAGCTGAAATTAATGAGCTGAATTTTAGCAGTATAACTCCCAAGAAAATTTAAGCATGGCTGAAATTCTTCACAGGTACTTTGAAATGGGGGAAATTAATGTTGTTTTATGATATACTCTTTAAACAAATGCAAAACACAACCTAACAGAGACTCAGTTGTTTAGAAGGATTTTTCTCAGATTCGGGGCCAGCAGAGAGCTCCCCACTATGTGAACAACCCCTTGCTCAGTCATGTCCTTTTTGAAGCATGGAGCAACCCACCTCCACCTGCAGGTGAGGGGGAACTTCTTTACTGTGAGGGTGACAGAGCAGTGGAACAGGCTGCCCAGGGAGGTTGT
>JAUBOD010000351.1:2918858-2969883 GCA_032353885.1 Nothura maculosa | reverse complement strand
CCTTCTCTGGAGGTCTTCAAAACCCGCCTGGATGCCGCCCTGTGCCTCCTGCTCTAGGTGCCTGCTGGAGCGGGAAGATTGGACCAGATGATCTCTAGAGGTCCCTTCCAACCTTATAGATTCTGTTTCTAAGCTCAGGTCCTTTGTGTGTAGCTGTACCTATGGTTTTCATGCATGTGATGCAGCGTGGCTACACTGCTTCCGAGTGCAGGGAAAAGGCAGAACAGTTACGGCTTCTTATTTTCCAACCCAAACCAAAAGTTTGGGCTGCTGCCAGGTTCTCCACGAGCTCATGGAAATGTTTGGTCCATCTAATTTCTGTTTACACAAATTAAAGTTGAGATTAATCTCTTATCCTTTTGTTGCATTTTCATTGTCTCTACTCCACAGGCAAGAATTCTATTACTGGAATTTTTATCTTGACATTGCTCTCAGACCTCCTTGCATGCAGACAGCCACAGAGTCTTCCTGTCAACTAATCATGTTCCTAATCGCCGGGCCACAAACCTGCCTAAGCCCTGCTCTCGTATTTGCACCCTCACACTATTAATATAAACACGAGCGCTTTCTGCAGAGGAAGGCAGTGTCAAACACCGCGAGTTACACGGCTCTGGTTCCTTAGGCTTTTTTTAAACACTTATTTATGGGCAAGGTATAATTTACAGCACCTTATGGATGGTGGGGCAGGTGGCTGCCCGCGGAGCACGCATGCCACCAGCATTGTGAGCAGGGCCGCCGCTCGCCGCCTCGCCTGCGCTCACCTGCTCTGCTTCATCACACGGCTTGACTGGGCGCTCACCCCCACCAGGACGCTTGTTTTCCTCGGCTACCCCCAGTAGCACCTAGCACAACATCCTCAGGGAAGGCTCAGGAAAGAAGTCATAGGGAAGGACCTTGGCTAAGCGCTCAGGGTCCTCCCTCACAGGCAGTGGTTTCCTTCACTTTGTCCCTTTTTCTTCCGAAGGCTCCATGTATCCAAGCTCAACCAGAGTGACTCTCTCCCTCCATGGGTGCCCAGCCCAGGCCAGCAGTCACAGCCAATGTACCTTTGTCTGGGAAAAGGGCGTAAGGAAGATGGCAGAGGCCAGGCTTTTCCCCGGGCAAACAGGTGGCCTCAGGTCATGGAGCTGCTGGCACATTGGCTCCATGCTGGACTAGCCAGGAGATTTTTTTAAGGCCCACAATTAGATCACTGCCAAGTTTAGACAGCTAAGCACAGGTGAGAGAAGGCCCTGAATTTTATGACCAGCAGGTCTTTCAAGTGAACTATCCCATAACCAGATATAATCCAGTTTTGCCCAAAAGTTTCAGCAAAATAAAACTCCCTAAAGAGTCTGTTATCCTAGACTCAGTAGCATAGATGGGAACTTTGGCACAAAGACAGTAACACACACCTGCTTCCAAGAAACATTGTGTGGACCTTCTCAGCTCCTGAGACTACATGTAGTCCCAGGACACAGTGTGAGCAATGGAACTCACCCCAGTCCTTTTCCTTGTACAGATAGCCATAAAAAAATGGAAATCACTTCCATTCATTTGTATTTTTTACCACTATTTTTGCACTAGTGGAGTTACTTTTCACAAGACGCATGACAATAGAGATTCTACTGTATTAAACAATAGGAAATGATTAGAGAAAAAATATTGTCAACAAGCACATAGGAAATGCACAAGAATTGCTTACTGCAAAATCACACAGAAATTACCATGCTGGATCAGGCAATTCTTCTCTAACAGTGTTAAGTTTAGCAAAGTCGAGATTAAAATGACTATCATGAGTTCTCTCCACCAAAGCTTGAGACTACAATTTTGAGCAAAACTACATTTTTTGAGCAAGTTTCACCCCTTCATTGCAAAGACCACAAGGACCAGCGTTCCAAAGAAAAGGGTCGATGGAGTTTGGCCAAACAAGAAGCCACACAAGAATAACTTGTAAACCACTAATTTTGCACCCAAAAACATACCTGTAACCAACACTGTTAGATACACATTTTCTTATGTCATTCAAATCAAACAAAAGTTAGGCTTTGTAAACATGGCCTTTGCAACCTCCTCTCGTTTGCTTATGCGGCAGGCCCCAACATCAAGAGCCAAATTCCCGTTGTGTCACAGGTGTTTAGTTGCAGTTCACCGCTGTAGCAGGCAACATAACCCGTAAGGCTCCCCGAGCTGATACAATTCCTATGAGCGAGGAGCTCCAGGCCCTGCCTTGGGAAGTCACACAGAACCAGGGACACAGAGCAGCTCTGGTGACAACCTGGTGGGAAGGGGCTGCAGTGGAGCTGCACCTCGCTGCTCAGGGCTGCAGCTCTGGCTGTACTGTGTTGTTCAAATCTGCCTTAAATCTAGTCCAGAGAGGGATCGTTTACAAGGCCAATCCGTGGGCTCTCTCCTTGGTGTGCGGCTCAAAGCCCCATTAACACAAACACGAGCCACGGAGGCTGCTGATGGCTGAATTACACCCCTGACAGAAAAGTGGTTTCTTGCTCAATGGAGTTCCTTTGATGAACTTGCTGGCTACTGCTCAGTCATGTGTATATGTTTAAGCACTTCTCTGCGCCTATGTCTCTACAATGGTGATGTCAGTTTGACTAAAAATGCAGATAAAGCATTTCTGAAGCCAAAATGGGCCAAAGCTAATTTTTCCCACATAAACTTTGGTTTGCCCCTTGTTTATCAAAACCAGAGAAAGTCTGACAGAAAAGAGGACTCAAATTGGTTGCTCCAGCAAAAAATAGACTCTAGGGTCTTTCTTAAGACTCCCTTTATGGGAACCGTATGCCGCTCTTTGGCTTGGGAGCGCGTGGTTTTCCCTGGAGCACACATCAGAGCCAGGCAGCCAGCAGGCCCCACCGGGAGCCGCCCGCCCGGGCTGCACCCCGGCACAGCTGGCAGGGCCTGCGCTCCCACGGGGCCGCGCAAGCCCCACCGAAGCAGCGAGCCCGCTCGGCCAGGCCACGCTCGGCACCTCGAGCAAGGGCAGCGAGCCCCAAGCTTGGCAAAAGGAAGGGCACTTACCCTCGAGACGCCCTGCTTGTCAGGTGGCCACCCGCTAAAGGCCAGAAGGAAACATGAAATCCTCACAGGCCCCATGTGGGTCGTGGGGATGCAGCACATCGCAGGGATCACCTGCCGCCACCTTCTTGCAACCCTCACCTCTAGCTCGGCATGGTTCACTTGGGACTCCTTCTTTAGGGACCATATTCATTTCTCCCTTTCCCCTTTGCTCTTGTGCCTCTTAAAAGCCAGGTTCAGTTTGGGAAAGCACCCCTGGCAGGTCCCCATGCCTGAGGGGCCCGAGCCACCCCTGAAGGCCGTGGATGGCCCTCTAAGGCTTGGGCCAGTGAGTCCTCAGCAGGCAAGATACTTCTCTCAGAAGTTGTGCTGGGAATACTGTGGAGAATTAAATGGCTTTCCAGAAATTAAATACTGGACTTACACAGGACTTCAGAAGCACAGTAGGGGCATGCGAGAGGCACGACATGCTTTGGAGGGGGAACTAGGGTAAGAAGCTTCACCCTTCTCCTGCCACTGCCTCTGATTTCCATGTTCCCCCAGAGAAGGATGCTGGTTCAGGGGTGGCAGCACTCACTTCGACGCACACCGATGCCTTTCGGGGTGAGCCAGGCAGCCAGGTCAGTGCTGTGCACCTCCCAGAGCAGCTCTGCCTCCATGGGTTCAGCTGCTGAGGAAGCCTGAGGCACCTCTGTGACCTTCCCACGTGGCCCTCCCTGAGCCCTTTGCAGAGCACAAGCAGAGCAGGGCGTCTGTGCGCGCTCAGCTGCAGCGTGCCCAGGTACACACCGCCCCCGGGCACTCTGCTCAGCCCCGGGCACAGGCAGCATCACACTACAGGGAAAACAGATACCCACATACACACAGACATTTCTGAAACAACTTGAAAGAATATACGATGGCTGACCCGCTACAAAGTTTATTTCTAAGAGTAAATAGAGTATTACTCTCAAGTGACACAGCCAGGAGGAAATTATACCATCCCACTGCATAGAGGAAGATAAATATCATATGTAGCAAATCAGTTCTCGTCTGTGCTGCGTAACTGCATCCACACTTCATTGTTGTTCACCCTATACTGTTCAGACTGGTGCTATGGAAAATCTAAATATTCTTGGACTGTGACAATGGGAGCCCCTGAATGCTGTACAGCTCCTGCGCAGGCGTGAGGAAGGTGCAGTGCTCGCCCTGCTACGCCCGCTCTGCCCCCCAGGGCCACAGACGCGCCGCGAAACCGCACGAGTCCAGCCAGGCCAGTGCAGCAGACACATCGCGCCCTCGATCCCGCCACACCTCAGGCTCTCAGACAGAAAGAACATCTTGCCATTTATCTCATAGGGCTGTTGTAGAATTTACTGCTTTTGCAACGTGCCCATCTAAACAGGTTTAATTCGAACCACATCCTTTTCTTCAATAAAACTTTTTTTAGTTTTCATATTTTAAAATTGACTTGACGGTGTTTGTTTTTTTAAATCATGCCACATTCAGGAGCTCTCAATCTTTGGTGTGCATGAAGACCAATTTCACTAAATTTGAATGAAAATTATTTTGGTTTTGATATGTCAATAATAGGTAAACTGTCGCAAACGGAGTAAATCAAAATATTTAAATGGATGCTTTCTCTTTTCGTATGTATATATAGGATACTACTGCAGACACATATAAGCACAACATATGGTCAACAAGAAATAAATAAAATTGAAAAGCACTTTACAACTGCATGGCAAGTATCCAAACTAAATCTCAGGTAACAGATGGCATGAATAGGATACATGTGAGAAACAGGCAATTTCAATTATCGCTGAACAGTTCATAAACAGGAAAATTTGGCGAACCACAATTTCAAAAAAAGGACTTCAGAAATAACATTGTGTAATAGAGAGAACTGAACTGAAAACACAACAATGCAAAGATATTAAGCTCATCCTCACCATAATTTCATAACGAGTATTAAGTGATTACATGTGACAGAAAAGAGCTGCCCCAAATAGTTCTGCCTGGAAAATGTAATAATTGATTATTCCAAGCAGGGCTTAGCATTTCATTTCAGTTATTACCACTACCCTATAGGGCCAAGAAACAGATCTTCCTCACCAATTCCTCTCGGGTTTTGTGCATTCTCCACATGAAATAAACAGAGCAGAATCTGGATCTAGCAATTTCTTCCAGCAGGTATTCAAACTTTAGAGGGATCTATTCAAGGGAGGTCAGATTTGTTCATGGATATGATGCAGAAATCATATTGCTTTGAATCATAAAGCAAAGGTACAAAAAGCAACTGTTCTTTACATCAGGATACAACTTTTCTGATTCATACCAAAAGAGAATGTGCCATTCAAGAAATACTTTGTTCTCATTTTAGCTCGCATTTTGAAGAAATTAAATGTGAAACTGGATTTATGAAATGGCAAGTTTTGGTAAGAAGGATAGCGTTTTTTTCTTAAATATTTAACAGAGAAGTTTACAAATGCTGTATAGAGACAGGTAAGCAAACCACGAAAGGATCGGTTCACTAGATAATTGTGCTACTTCTTTCATACTCTCCTCCCTAATTCTCCTTTTCACGTATAAAATATGTCAGAAATAAAGATCTATTAGCTCAAATCCTCAAAGTTATTCAGATATTTAAATAGGATTTAAGTGCCTAATTGCTATTTGTGTAATTGGGAGTAAGATAGCTTAAAAACAGTTAGGGTGTCTTTATTCCTCTGACATGTAAGTGTTTCTGTTAATGAAACTCTTAACATTATCCCTATGATAAAACAGTAAAAAAGCTCTCAACCATTCCATGCTTAAGCTATATTAAAGATAAAAGGAGAAAGAAAGAAAAAATACATTTGGCCTGCATAAACATAGGAAGAATTAAGTGTGTTCTTTCTCTGAAGAATGTACAGATTTTTGTTTATCAGATTTGCTGTTACCAGACAGGAAACCATCTCCAAATATCAGAAAAGAAAGAGAGTTTATTGAGCACTGTAACTCTAGAAACAGTTAGGGAGAACTGGAGAAGGGTTTTCCCAGTTCAGAAGATAAATATTTCTCTTTTTTCATGCTAATAAAGAGAATATGATTCCCATTAAAGCGGAGGGTTGTTCTGAAGGCATTATCAACAGCACCTCCAGCTTGGCATAAGAGAGGCACAGCAAAATCAACAGATGCTTCTGAGCATCTCAATAAACGAGGTCTGGGTCTTTGAAAGAATGACTAGCAAGCCATTTCATAACTGTCATTTCAAAGAGAAAAAGTGTTGCTTAATGACAGCTGGGTTTTACTGTCCAGATGAATTGGAGTAATACATAGAATTCACGTATTTTACGTACACTGAATGCTTATAAAACTTATATACACATGTGTCTGTTTACTGCTAGATACAGATACATACATGACTGCAGTATTTTAAAATGGCCAGAGGTTTTGTGTATAAAGTTTGTGTCAAATTGCATCTCATTTGCAGAGCTGCTGGGACCGGTTGCTTTGAGAGTCTTCTGTTGAAGCAGTAAGTGCTGAACATATCCAAAAAATCATCCCAGTGTGTTTCTAGTTAGGCATCCAGAACCAGTAACCACAATTGATAGTTTTGGTCACTGGAAAGTGTGTTCACAGACTGGAGACCAATGGAGTCAGGACTCCAGGAGCTGAACATCCTCTCCACAAGGAGCAAGCACTGCTGCCTGTTTCCTTTCAGACAAAGCGATTCAGGAATCACCAGCTGCAAATATGTCTTTGGAAGTCAGGATCCCCTCCGGGTGTGCCATCCTCCTCCTCCTGTGGCCTTAACCCTTTCTGACTGTACCTAAGAAGGGCCTTCAAAGGTCATTACCACAAAACCTACACTGTACCACCTCTTGGGGAAGGCTGAGACACTGAACAAAAGCTCCTGAGGAGACAGTAGAAATGTGGGTGATGGGGACATGCATTAGGAACCCCAGTCGAGCAGGAATCTCAAACTTCTGAATCTAGTTTTCTCTAATTGCAGGTAATGGTATAATAATCAGGAGTCAGTTTGAGTTGTTCAGCAAGCTCCGCTTGGCTACTCACTTCAAAAAGACCACGGCTCTGATCCTAGAGAGGGAGCTCTATGAGCTTGGGTTTAATGTCATTTTTCTTTCCCTACTTGCCGCCAAGTGACAGTTCTGCCAGACAGCAGCTCCAACTCTCATCTTTTCCATGCTGTGGAACACAGGAGACAGCCTGCCCTTGCAAGAGAAAGAGCCTGTATAATCATATTCCTTATTCTTTCCATAATGTAAAAAAATGGCATTACTTTTTAACAAGTGATTTAGAAGTGCAGTAGAAAATTTAAATTTAATTCTTAAGACAAATTAAATGGATCCTAGCAGCCCAACTACTAGTTTCAAATCAGTAAATCAGTATACTTAATGTCAGCAAATGTTAAAGCAGAAACATATGCTCTGCTTCACTAATGGCATAAAGAACATTCTCTGACTGTCTTTTGGTTGAAGCCAAATGTTTGTTGGCTAAAACAAGATTTATTTTAGAAACATTAATATCCAATAGCATGCAAACTGATTTATTTTCTACTAAAATCTATGAGCTTACTTTTAGTTTAAAAAGACTTCCATAATGGTTTCTGCACAAGACCTATCAAATGATATTTTTTGGCCCGTAACAGTCATCTATTCTTTCTCCTGGCTAACAAACCTTCCAACAGTATATTAGAGCAGAATATGCAAGCTACTGTGCTTGACGTTACAGCTTATTTTATCATAATAAAGCTGTATTTATTGTACAGCTTTTGTCCTTTACAGTTAATAAGTGGTGCAATCCTTCTGAGCAAACACATCAGTATTTTTGTCAAATTGCTATTTTGTTTGTAAAGATTATCAGGTGTCAAGATAATGAAACAACAATTACTCACGGTATGGACATGGGTACCGTGCATCACACAGAACAGGTTACTAGAGCTGAGCCACGCAACAACTGAGCGCCTCCTTTTCTTTCATTTATCAAAAATCAAGTAGTTAGATTTTGTAGGAAGTTCAACTCTTCTCAAACATCTAATTTTGCATTGAAAATGCAAAAGATGTTATTTTTGACATTATTTTTAAATGCCATGTTTAGCACTGGTATCATTTGAAAATCTGGTCAAGCAGTGGTATCTCAAAATGACAGTCCAACTAGCTTCTTTAATACGACAATTGGTTTCATTCTGAGCACCCTAGTGTATTATCTAAGCAAGGACTGCAAGCTAGATCCCATAAATTGTAAAATTTACTATTTCAAATACCATCTTACATAATTTTAAGAAACCAGATAATTTCAGTGTCTCAGATACTAGAGTAAATAATGGTTTGGTGAATGGCTCAGCTAAAAGTACAGAGCATGCAGCATCCACATGGCTCACCAACAGAAAAAAACCCTAAAGATTCAAATGCAATCACATATGAAAAAGCCACAACTTCAAAGAAATCATGGATTCTTGACAAGATACTTAATACTAATAGATGACACACTTTTACTTGAGTTTGGATCATCTATCCTCGTGACTCATTATGGATTTGAGTACATCAATTATATCATAAATAATTTATATCATCACAATGTTTTGTGGTTCAATGTGCTTATAACTGTTTTAGGCAGACTAAAGTCTCACATGCCTCACACACCTCAAACAGACTGGGAAACCACAAGTGTGCAGAACCTGACTCTTTAGCAGCTAAGAATCTGCTTTCGTATAAACAACTTCATTGAAAAGACACCAAAATGAGATAAGCATGAGAGTCTCCAGTTGATAGACAAGGCAGCTGAAGCAGAAAGGTTAATACCTTTGCCCAAACTCCAAGCAAGTCCCTGCAATCACTGTTCCCTTCTCAGATCCTTAGCCAACTGCTGGAACATAACAGAAATCCCAAGAAAAACAGAGCTGTAGGAAACATTCTCTTAACATACAGCATGATCACAAACACTGAAAGGCTGGTTGACATTTTCAAAGCTGCAGAGGGAATTTGGATGCCGCCAATTCTCATTAACTTTAATGGGAACCGGGCATCCAAATCTCTTAGGCAGTTTCGCAAATCCCACCACAAATGACCATTTAGGTGGTAAGCATTAAACAGGATTGCCTGCCAGGCACCCTCTCCTCAGAGTGCAACCCAAAAGGAAGCTCCATTGTTTTCCTCTCGGGAGAAGGATGGGAGCTCAATGAAGTTTCTCATTCGTGGCTTCCAAAAAAGCAGTTTTTCAGGCCACTTGCAAGGTGCAATGCAAACGGTTGCTTGCAAGTCCCCCTGGGAAAGGCAGGACAAAGGAAACACGCAGGAAAACAAGCACTGCTGCGAGATGGGAAGTAAATTCCCTCCAAGTTGGAGGGCATTTCTGAGCAAGCGCTTCTGAAATGCATGGGCTTTTTATTTCCCTTTTAATAGAAATATTTGGCATTATTAGAGTGCTCCATTTCTCACCTATTCAGCTTTTTACTTTCTATATGCCCATCTTTCTGACTAACACCTTGGCATTCTAACAAGTACTATGCTGAAAAATAAAAAAAAAAAATAAAACCTGTATAAATGACAGAGTGTTCAACCATGAACACATTGTCTTTTATGAATATTATAATCACAGAATCAATAAGCCTACAAAGAAAAAACAGGACACAAAACGTGTTTTGTCATTTCTGACGAAGTTATAAAAACAACAGACATTCAATATGCCAAGTGTTCTTCAATCCTTCATAATCATAGCCTTATTGAAGTGAGGACAAAAAGGGTCTAATTGCATAGGAGCAATCTCAATGTAATAGGTTATACACCCAGGCACTGCTGCACAATACAACAAAAACAACGTTCCCTGTGTATAGCAGAATGTCATCTCTCATTTTCAGGCAATTACCTTCTTTCTTGTCAACAGTTTTAATAACCTCCATCATCTCTAAAAGACTTTTGCTTCAGTTAAATAATTTTCAGCTTTTTAATATGCAAATGTGCTTGTTCATATGCATGGGTGAAGTGGCGCTGCTACTTGAAATGTGTCAGTACATTGTGGAGCACCTGCACCTCGGGGAAGCTTGATTTAATTGACACCTAATACTATTCATTATTCCACTTAGTGAGCAACTCCTATTAGTCACCTGTAGGTTTTCCTATAAGCAGTGCTTTGGCCACCAATGAAAATATGAACATTTCTATAAATAGACTGGCCATATTTAGTAAAGGGGTTCGCTATTGGCGAGTCTGGAACATCAGCTCCATCTTGTTCCTACCGCCTCGCATCCGTCCCCTCCACTATCCCCCCAATACTTTACTCGACTCCAATGGAAGTCTGGAGTAACTCCCGTCTGAAATGTACTGTGTGTGTTAAGTACGGATACTTTTAATTCTAGACCTGTATTAAATGAACATCCTATTAAGCCTGCAAAAGTGAAGAGGGAAAAAGAAAACAACCCTGCCACCTTGATTCCAACGTAGCTGCCGCTTCCCTAAAGGCTGATCCGAGTTGGATGATTCCAATGCCTGCTTTGAATGAGGTGAACATAATCACTGGCAGTGCAAAGAAATACAGAATATGTATTATTAAGTGAATGTTCCTGTAATAATTATTTACCATTATAGTTTAGTTTAACCTTATGCAGCTAACAGCCAATTTTGCTCAATTGTGAGGGATGCGTAACAAAGATCTTTAAATTACCACATGAAATAATTATGTTGAACATGGGATTCTGTGTCCTTGCTGATAGGAATGTGATAAATATGTACTATAAACGGGTGCAGTTTAAGACCCTCATTGTTCTTTCACTGCTGTCCTACAACTGAGGCACAGTGCACCGTATGTGTCGAGCCGATGATACTGGGCTTGTTTCTTTACCACATGGTCTGTAACCTTATTGTTCAGGCCACATTTCTTTCCAGCATTAATGCATTTGTTAGTCCCAGAAGGCTTAAACTACAGATGTTTAACATCCTGCTTATGGACAGATCATCTGGAATATGAACTGAGAAATCTATACGACTTATTAGTATATGTTATGAATGTAACAGATTTAATAGTCTGTTCAAACTAGATTACTGAAACTGTTTCCTACACAAAAAACAACTTCTTAAAATAGATACTTGTAAAAATCAAAAATTAAGACATTCTTTGACTAAAATATGATTTTTATCAGAAGAATTTGTCCCTAATTAATGCTGTTTACATAATAGTGCATGTAGCATTAATTACAGCTTTCAGACTGTTAACTGCAAACCTTTTTTTTTTTTTTTTCTTTCTTCCCCTCCCCATGAACACAGATTTACCAGTATGGGGGAAATCGGAGCTCTTCTGAGGGCTTTTCTGCACTGTATTCAAAGTGATCATAAATCACATCTCAAATTCAAAGACAGTTAAGGACATAGGCAGTAAAAAAGCCTGAGTAATGCTAACCCCGAACTCCAATCATTTTTAAAGTAAGTGGGGAGAACACTGGTCAACTCGGCAATTGTTGGTATCCCCCAAAACGTAATCTCCAAGCTGAAGAATGGCAGCTGGCAGAACAGCTGGTGAATAGGATTAATGTCAGAAGAAAGAAATAAAACTCAACATATGTCCAAGCCTGCGGTGCTGGGACTGAGCATGATTGTACCCCGACGGATACCATGTGTACAGCTGGAAAGTGCCACTGTGCCATGCTTCTCTACCCCACAAGGTCATTTCTAAGGAGTGCGGCTAATATCGAAACACTCGGCTCAACTTTTCCTGAAGAATTCTGCCTGATGAAGAAAGGAATAAACAAGCTTCATACTGCAAATACTTAGGGTTATTTTAACCCACTCTGCTTGGTTTTTTACCATGCAATCCCAACTAAAAAAGCAGATTAGTATTTATACTGACAGATTGCACTAAGGCAAATATAATTTTAAAGCCATTTAAACCTTTTAATCTTATCTCATTCCGATTTCAGTATTCATTTAAGGTTTAACAAGAGGCAAAATATACAAGTTCAAAAAAATAAATTATTCAATATTACTTATATATTTTACTGTAAATAAGTGTTGATAAACAACCTGCATAACTAAAATTTGCCTAAGAAAGTCTGAAAAAAGCACATTAATATTAGGTCCAATTTATATTTTGAAATATTTGCTATTAAAGAAACTTCATCTCATGTTTTCACACGCTCCTATTTTTTTTAATGTAGCAGTATTAAAAAGAGTTGTTGGAATTGGTGATAGTGAAGAACAGCAAACATATAAAAATTCCTAACTGGTGAGAATGGCTCCACTATTTTTAGAAGCTTGAAAAGAACAAACCCTGGTCAGGCTCCTTATTTCTCCCAGTGCCTTGAAATGGATCCTATCACCTAGATAGCAAAGTTCAGAGGCAGTCACAGTCTAACAGCTCCCTATGAATGGGTGCTGTGAGAACGAGGACAAATAGAAGAACTTTCGTTCTATGCTCAGAGACATCGTCAGCTATGGTGATCTGGGTGTCTCCTATTTTTTCTATGAAAAAAGAAAACAGGTTCCAAAATCCTGGGTACTTCTGAAAATACTGACATGCACTGTTTGTCTTGGAAAAATCTGTTTGCTGAACATGTAAAAATTACTGAAATCCCAAATCCCCTCCACACCTCAAAGCCGCTGCTGTAGCAGCCACAACTCCCTTTTCATTCTCTTCTTTTGGCAAGATATCAGAAAACACGTGGAGGAATAATCTCCAACATGCTCTTACAGAGGAGAAGACACATGCCCTCCCAAGGATGCAAGCAGGCAAGGCCACGTTGCTTCCTTGCTCCGGGAAATCCAAGCACGCTCCATCTGCCAGCCGCGAGGCAGCAACAGGGCAGTATGAGCGGGATCCTCCCGCTCGGACCCCACTGGCTCCAGGAAGGAGGTTGTCGCGTTGGCTGGCCCAGGAAGAAAGGGAGCACAGCACGGCAGCCACTCCTCATGCTCTGTGTGGCTTAGGAACCTCTTTTTGACCTGCAAGAGACACTTGCTCCTGTTTCAAGGACAGAAGTCCTCTGTGTGGCAGAGGGCGAAAAATCACCACAGATGAGTCCAATTCTGCTTTCACTTGAACCAGCTTGAAAGCAGTGAACTCCAATCTGTTACTGACTTGTAAATAGTGTAATTATGAAGACAATTTCCACCGCAGCCTCCAATCCTCTTGTGTTTATCAGGTGCAGATATAATTTTAAGATTCATCCTCCCTGCAAAGGGAGGACACCTTGCAATATGGGTCCCCTCGCCTGCTGAAAATGCCATTGCAGCCTCTTGTTCACCCAGATTTGGACCAACTGATTCCACAGCAGGTTCTCCTGACTGTTCTCCAGAGCAAAGTCAATCAGGAAAGTGAAAAAAAATATATTTGAAATATTGATAAGAAAAGCATAAGTCTGTGAAATTCTTATGTTGTAATGACCAACCGCCTTCATAGGAAAAATGCTGAAAAGTTTATTTTCTCAGCATACACACACCTGCGTTTCTTACAAGGCAACATTTCTCCTGGATCCCTTTGAATTTTCCTTAATGGGCTGATATATGAGGCTCTAAATGTCTAAACAAGATAGTAAATTTTTACATATTTTTCATCACTTAAAATTATTCCATTCTTTTTTAAAACAGCCTTGATTCTAGGGAAGGTTTCCCAGCAGTGCTCTTCTAATATTATTATGTACTGGCAAAAATGTTTTTGTTTGTACTTGCATAAAAAGGAAAGAAAAGCACATCGCTTATTAATATCTACTGAATTGTTTAAGATATTTTTAAGATACAAGTTAAAAGAATTTCATAATTTCAATTTCTCCTTTTCATTTAATAGTAGACATTCATTAGGACCCACACACTGTAATAAATTATAATAATTTCAAACAAGAATTAAATTACTAGGTACCTAGTGAAAGAGCCATTTTTTCTTAGGTACCCTGTAATCTAACTGTCAGATTTAAAATCTATTCCCAATCAACTCTTCACAACATTCACATTTATTCATCTATGCTAAATTAATAAAAGGTGTGAATAATACTGACAAAATTGATCATTATTGTTCATGTAGATTTAGAAAATTATAAGGTAATCTAAAATATAAAAGGAATTGAGGGAAACTATTACAGTTCTTTATAAATAAATTCATCCTATGCTACATTTTTTTTAAATCAGGAAAAATCTTCAGCAAAAATTTATTTAAATTGACTACCAAAGCCATTTAATAAACGGCACATTTCAGAATAAAACTACTTCTCTATTTCACAACCTATTAAAAGCCATTGGTGGCTACAATACAAAGCCAGGGTGCATCCCAAGGCCAGGATGCAAAGCTGAAGCACCAGGGCTGCTGCCCGGTGTGAGCAGGAGCTCGACTGCTGGCGGCTGCCCCGAGCTCCGGCCTCGCTGGTGGCAACGGGCAGGGAGGAGGCAGCGCCCAGGGCCCTCAGGAAAGGGGGCAGGCAGCAGCCTCGGGGCAATTAAAGGTATTTAAAGGTACTGCACATCCCTCCTGCCTTACGTACAGGCTTCACAGCAACACACAGTGACCACTGGAGGACTCTGCAGGAACCCAAGGCAATGTCCATGTCAGATTCGACGCTGGGTTTTGCACGTTTGCAGTTATTCCTACCGTCTAACCTCGCTGACCCGCTCCCCCTTCGTGGGGATCCCTGCAGATAAAGTAAAGCATGTCAACATCTGTTCCCATTCACACCGATTTTAATTTACAAAAAGAGCTTTGCTATTTTGAGCACAGGCTCTGGAGCACAATGACAGATTTAAGGCTTCTAATGGGGTTGCATTTTGAGTGTGTCAGCGTTTCAGGCTCGCGACGGCTTGATTCGAAGGGCCTGCGCCAAAGGACCCTGCGGGGGGCTACGGAGTCACAGTGAGGGGGTTCTCCTCACCACGGCACTATTTACCTATAAACTGGTTGGCAAAGTTTTAACGGCCTTAACAAATCCTTGTGTTTGCTGCTTCGACCAAAAACTGGTGCTGAGGCTCCAGAGCACTCAGGCAACCTCTTCTCTAATCCTCTCACCTGCACTCTCATTTCTTTCTGCCACCGCACACTTTTCCACAACCTCTTGCCTACCACTCAGGGTAGGTTTTTCAGAAATGCTCTCTGACAAATGAGCTCCCTTCTCACTGATTTTTGAACCCACTGCTGCCTTTAGCAGGACCACAGCTAGGCCAAGGCTGGGCATTTAAAACAAACCTCTCTCTACATCTCTCCTGCTCTGCCATACTCCAAATTTTACCATCGCTAATCTTGCTTCCCTTGAAGAGCTCTTAGCTGGAGCATATTTATAGACTGTCCTTGCAAACCTACCCAAGTCGCTCATCCTCCTGCGAAGCTGCAAGGCGGGCAGGCTTTGCAGAGTGCAGAGTTTCGCAGTCACAAAGTTGCCTAGAATTCCTTTTAACTGGAAATGAACATTTTTCTTTTTTTTGTGCCTTTTTTCCGCCCGCTCTGGGCCGCGGAGCCCCGCGTCCGGGGCAGGAACAATGGGCGAGTTGTGCGGGCGCGCGAGCAGCTGAGCAGGGAGATGGGCAGTGCAACAGTGGAATGCCACGCCGCAATCAGCACTGTTGACTAATCAGAATTTGAGCCACTAGAAGGTAATAGGGGTATTATAAAGAATGGCTTATTGAAGGAGCAGCTGTTTATGTGCAGCTCCCTGTTTAAATGAGTTCCACTAGATTGCCACGCTATGCTTGGGGAAAAATGTTTTACTCCTTCAAAAACAAAACAAAAAAAAAAGGCAAGCAAAAAACCACGGTATCAGGAACAGCAAACAGTAAGTAGCAAATATCTGGATTCCAAGAGAGCAAGTGCAAGAACAGAAGCAGTTATCTAGGTAGTGTGGACCTCTAAAAATGACATAAATTCAGTAGCCTTGCAAGTTACAAAAGAATATTCATTACGCAGGCGAAGCCTAAATGTCATCTTTGTTAGCCTGCACCACGGCACGGTGTTGCCATGGGCACAAGAGCTGAGGTGGCTACAAGGGGTAGCAGACAAAGAGGGAGAAGCCAAGGGGAAGTCTAACTACAAACAACTACAGAGCCTGTTTAACACATTCGAATTTATGGCAGCAGTCAACCAACATGACAAACAAATTCGCCCGAATTTACAAAAGTAGCAAATTTTCATAGCCCTCCACATAAAGAATGAAAGGGGGCTCTGCTCTGGGCCTGGAGAATCTCTAGCTATAGATGGCCAAAAGGCAGAGTGCTCAAAGCCTGGGAAGCAGCTCAGGCAACTCATCCCTCGCAGACCACACTCATCCCTGTCCCATCTACAGGCCCTGGTCCCAGCAACAGGTCTGGCTGCCTGGCCGTGACCAACACCAACTTCAGGCATTGTTCCTAAAAATATTGAGGAACTGTTTGGAGCCGGAAGACAGCAGCCCAATACTAGTGAAGATTTATCCTAACGTGTTATTTAAAATATTCAACTTTGGACAGCCAGGCCCTGGTAATATTTAAAAGGAGCCAGCAAGCAGTGGAAACTCTGGTATCTTTTGTAACAGTTCACATGTCAAACTGGCAAAGTGCCCACAGCGCACGGCAGAAAAATCTATTTAATGTCTGCCCCACAAGGCGACATGAGGCTTGATTGGCAGAAAGCAGAGAGTGGCTTTTGATCATGTGTCCTAACAAGCAGTTCCAGCTCCCATCTCCTCGGCTGAGCGGCTCCGCATTACCTATTCAAACAGAAGTGACAGGCCACTGCTCCACTCCTTGGCTCTAGTCTCACGCAGTGGGAGCTATGCTGGAGACAGAGCCACTGATTAAATATATCACTTTTTCAAGACAAGCAGGTTGTCTGAATCAAAGTTGGACAGAATAGACTCAACATTATTAAAAGAGGATATAAACCCAGAGTTGAGTGATGTTAGGCCAGTTTGTACAGCCTCAGGGATTCACAGACTGACAAGGGGAATAAGGAACAGCAGAACTCATAAAGCAGGGGCAGAAATTAGCTGTGACACCTTGGCCATTTTCCCATCACTTCAGGGCCACTGTGTTTCAAAACCTCTAGTCTCCTTTTGGGCTTTTTTAAAAATGATTTAATGTGTGGGGAGGGGGAGGCACAAAACTCCTTAACTATGAAAAGTTACAAGTGGCAGTTTTGTAAGAAATAAGAAAATATCACACGCATTTTGCCACCTAATACACAGTGTTTTCTAATTAGACTGTTTTTTTCCTTGTATTCTCATCAACCAAATTAGTGTCATCATATAATTTGTTGATACAGCATTAGCTACTCTTGCTAAAAGGAGGAAGGGAAAGCAGGGGGTACTACTGAATAGAGATGCTTATTACATTGTCTCCTCGCTTCATTAACAAATTGCTTTGATTTTTGAGGTTACGTGTCTGGCCAGAGACTGCTGTGTTATCTGATACGCAGCAAGGGGAAGGCAGTGGCCATGATACGTTGTCTCCTCATTATATCACCAGAAACAACTTGGAGGGACTAGTGCTCCCACTGAATTATTAATTACCAGCATAATTCAAGCTCTAACAAAACCTACTAATAGAACTGCCACGATCCTATTTAAACAGCTAAAAACACAAACAGTCCACAGGCAAAACTGAAGGGAACGAAGCTTATTTCACTTCACAAGGCTCGAGTGTGCCAGACCTCTAATGTTATTTTTGTGCCATACAAAGCTCTGTAAAATATATTAAAGCTATGATGCAAAATCTGGGCAGAGTCTTTGTGCAGAGTATTCCTGCAGCGATTTCCCTGCAATTAATAGACTCATCTCAAGAATAAACTTGTTTCAATATTTGTTTTTCACTATGGTGAGTTCTTTTGACATTTTAACAAACCTCTGCCCGGCGTGTTGGTTTTTGTTTCATTGTAAATATTTAAAGTAATCTGCTTATTACATATTTAAGATATGATAAGGAGTGCTAAATACTTACCCTGAGAACCAGAGGTATTTTAAACCTCTGCAAAACCACAAGTAACTTGGAAGGCAGATTGGTAGGTTGCAGGAGGAGCAAACCCTGCCCTCGTGCTCTCCGTGAGCCCCTGCGACTTCACTCCAAGTGTGACAGCGCTCAGCCACAGGGCCTGCGGTGAACGGGGACCTGTCGTGGGCTCCCCGTCCCTTCGCTGGGCGAAGGAGCCTGCGTGCTGCAGCACCACCAAACCAGGCGGCCCCCAGCAGCGCTGGGCGTGCGTTTGAGGCGCGCTGCAGAGCGCGGGGCGGGCGGGCAGCGGCGCGGTCCAGCCGCGCATCACAGCACGGCAGGCAGCTATGCAAGGCCTTAAGTAAAGCGGTTAATAAAGGGGAAGATGAAAATAAGCAGGCATTCATACATAGGGCACACTGCCCAGGAACTCTGGGCACCTAAGTAAGTAAAACTAAAAATATATTATGATTAATAAAAGAAAACAGCTATTAGATACATTCCAAAATGCTATGCTGTAGAACAAGACATTTTGGCAGGGCCTGACACACTTGGCAGCCCGCGTGGAAGAGCGACCCAGTGCTGGAGCAGAACGGATGCTGCGGGTCAGGGCTGCGGACATTAACAGGAGACATCTCTGGATATTCACATAGGAACTGCCTTCACCATCACACTCATCAGCAAGGGCTACTGCACTCTTTCCTTCATGAATATCACTATCTCCTTTATATTACTAAAGAAATAGGGAAAAGAGAAAATATGATACATGTAACCATGAACTCTTGCTTCATCTTAGAGTGCTGCGTGCCAATAAGTGTATAATGAAGATGCCTAATTACAAACGAGGATTAAAAGGATTCATGACAACCCAAAACACGCTTATGAAGCACGGAAACATGCAGCTCAGAATATAGAATTACGTTTTGTTCCTGATTTTTGCTTTGTGCTCAGCAGCAGTGCACTAAGAAGCGCGAAGACATAAGCAGGGCTAAAACTTGGCTTACGCAGATCAGCAGGGCTGGACGAGGGCTCAAGCACCCTGCTCCTGAGGCCCACAACAAAGCTCCTGTTGCCTTTAAAGGTACCAGAGCAGATCTAGAGCACAGAATTACAAGCCTTAAAACCAACCACTTGGGCAACCTCACCTGCAGGGCCACATCCAGTTCTGGTACAAGAGATGCTGGGGCAGGTCCAGTGAAGGGCCACAAGGGTGGTCAAGGCTTGGTGCTCCCGTCGTAGGACAAGGGGCAGAGCGCAGGGACCATTCAGCCTGCGGAAGGCACAGGGCGACCTTCCCACCGTATGTAAAGAGGCGATGGGAGGGAGTAAAGGAGATGGAGTCAGTGGCTGCTCAGCAGCATCCAGGCAAGGAAAGAGGCAACGGGCACAAACTCTAAGTGGACTGAACAGCAGCACCAGCTGCCCGATCCTCGGAGATATGAGAGCCACCAGCAGATTTCCTCTCCTTAACACAGCCGTTGAGTACAACTGAAGCCTTGCGTTCCCAGGTGCTTGCTGGGTGTCCAGAGGCCAGATTCCCTCCTGGAAGAGGGATCCTGGGCAGATTCCCACCCCAAGCAAGCGTCAGGTAGCTGCTGCACGAGCACGATGGGCTGAGCGCGCAGCGGCCGCTGCAGCCCAGCATTCAGCGCCTCCATCTCTCACGTGGCAACAAAATAAAGTTGTCAAAATTATTCCTAAGTAATGATAAGGTATCTAAACCAAATAGTGTACAGGAAAATAAGGAATATATCAACATTTAAAATGTATATGGTCTTGAGCATTTTTACTGTCGTTTCTTTAAGAAAAGCAGATCTAATTAGCTGTATCTCTAAAGTGCGTACCTAGCATTTTTATTATGTATTATAACATTTTGCTTAGAGTTGACATTTTTATTCTGACAAGCACTGTCTGGAGAGCTCTCAATAAATAATACATTTACAATTTTCCGTAAATAAGCACTGGACACAAATCGTTATCCTTACTTACAGCTGCCCCTCTCTAATAGTGCTTTTACAGGTAAGGTGACTCTTCAGTCTAATGCAATACTCTCAGGGCTGGAAAGGTATTTTCATTCATTACCCCAGTCACCAGCACTTAAAGCACTTTTAGGCCCTCTTGTAAAGCAGCAGGAATGGCAGAGCAAATAAGACTAACTAAAACTAAAGTTCATCACCAAAGAAATCAGAGGTGGTTCACCCAGCAGAAGTTGCAAACACAATGGCATACCAGATTGGCCCCGCTTAAGCCCTGTGCTTTTCTCATCTTTCCATATTTACACTGACAGTTTTAGGAAGACAGGTATGTGGGTCCGGTCCCTACTGCTAATGGGATTGCTGCAGGCTGCATTTGAATTACTCCTTTAAAGCACAGTGGGATCTTAACATTGTTTGTGTCACGGTACAGGAGAAACCAGCAAAGTCTGAAGTGATTTACCTGCTGCCAAGATCACCCAACGGATGCAGCCTTGGGGATTTTTGTAGCTATTTGCTAACTCCTGTGTTTTGCCATTGAGCAAAGGGAAAGCTCTGCCTCTTTATATGCATTCACCGTGCTTGTACCAAAACATCCAAATAGTGTAAAGAGAGCAATGTCACCAAAACGACCAAGCAGAGTAAAGAGAGTAGATCTCATACCATATACTTAAATGAGCATATTGCAGAAAATCCTATAAAATGGCAGTGTGGAGAAAATCCACCATACAGTATAATGTACCTGTGCAACAGCCAGAAGTTTGCAAGGTCAGGAATGAAGAGATGCAGCTGCACTTAAGGAAAGAGATGAGATGCTGTAAAGATGTCTACATGGCACTCTGCAGCAAAGGTGAAAAGTAGTATAGCTAGAAGAGATGTTCCAATATTCAAAACCGAGCCCTGAATTTCAGTCCTTCCCTGCATCAAGATTCAAGCTAAGATCAGCTCTGTAAGGCAGCAAACAAGGAAAACATCTGCAAAGGGACATAAACCTCGGCAAAAGAGGGGCCATGCAACGTTCTGTGAGCACAGTAGTTTCCAAATGCAGCACGAGATGTCCTGGCAAAGGCTGCAGAAAGGCTGTGCTGGAGAGCCCATGGATCCCCGCCTCGGGCCCAAACGCTGCGCGCCGGGCAGGACTGCGGCGTGGGCAGGCAGGGGGACACGGGAAGGCACGGCGGAGAGATGGCGACGTGCGCCAACTGCTTCAATAAAATTGTGAGATGGCATTTAATCATCAAGCAGTCATCTGAGAGCCTTAAAGCATATAAGCAGGAAGTAATCAAAAATGCATACATTCTCATATACCTAAAAGGATACATAAGAAGATAAGAGAACAAAACCACAGACACGGCATGGATGGAAAATGCACGCTGAGTCTGATTTTGGAAAAAAGAATAACTACCTAAACACAAGTTTGGTTATAAATGCAAAAAATAGTTAATTTATTTCTGCTTTAAAGAATGAAATTTTGATTTAAAAAGCATGCAAAAGAATTTTCTCAGAAAGAAACTAGGCTGCATTTTCTTTTAGTTAACAAAGAACTAAGCTTTGTAATTACTTTCTTTGCATTAGTTGTATTATCTTTGTATTCTTACTTTATTTTAGTCTATCAAGACATAAGAACTAGTTGTACTTTTCAATATATGAACTTTTTATAAAGTTTAACATCCATAAAACCTCCTTACACTTTATATCAGCAAAGGAATAAATTTCCCTTACAACAGAAGCAAAAACTGCAAAGTTTTTGTGTGAGCATGACTTTGGAATGGACAACAGATTTAAAAGAAATTAGAAAGAATCACATTTAATTATATGGTAAGAAGGTAAGCAATGCAAGAAAAGAGCAGCATAGGTAAATATACTTCATATCCAGAGGAAAAGGAGAGTTGTGTGAAGCTGGTACCTTGCAGGCATGGCAAGTTTTGCAAACAAGAAGTAAAGTACATGAAGAGCAGGTATCTTTTGACATCCAAATGTGGTTTTTTTTTTTCAGTTGAAAGAACTTCAGATACTATTTGGGCATTTCATAGACATCACAAAACAAGACTCTAATATTAATTTACATTTAAAAAACAGTTTGGATGATCCTAATATAAATTCCCAAGAATATTTTTAATGTCTTAAAATAAAAAACTATCTGTAGCCCTGCAGAGAACTGGGGATTAATGAAACCGTTATAAATAGCAGGTGTATAAGGACAAATTGAGATTACAGCTTCATCAATGGAAATTTTGGGTGTAGACTATGAAAGAAAACAAGTACCTTGAATCAAATTTCAACAACATTTCTGCAAAACCATCAACACCAACTTACTTCTGGGCCTGATGCCCAAAAAAGAACTCCTGACATCTAACAACCTTAGAGATGCTGCTTAAAACTGTACCAAAAGGCAGCAGTACGTGCCAGAGCTCTGTGTTTTCTCAGCTGCCGGAGGTTTAAAACAAAGATACAAACTGAAACCTCTCATTCACTCACTACGAAATACAGATTCTCACTAATGCATACAGTTTCTATTAAAAAAAAATCTGCATGAAATTGCAGCTGAAATGGTTGTACCAGTACCCTGTGGTAAAATACAGTATGTGAGGCCACGGTTCTTTATTTCTAGGTGAAGACAACAGAAAATGTGTACGTATTTATGTGCAATAACGGGGTACACTGTCCTTAGTGGCACAACGGAACATTTTATAGTGGCAGCATTAATCTATTTTATGTCAAGATAATAGAAAATCCTCCATTTTTATTAACTTAGGAAATTCAAGAGAAAAAAATACCAACAAAATTCTGCTGCAGAGTAGTGTAATATACATTTTACAGTTCCTATTCTATAGAAGATTAATATTACATATAATATATATTCCTTAACCAATCTTTAGGCATGTATCGCTATGAAGAATATATATCCACCTACAGCAAGAGACTGCAAACAGGTGCACCCGACAGAACGGACAGGCATTTCGGAACACGCTCCTTTTCGTTGCTGCTCATTGTGCCAGCGCACTTAGGCAGAGACCTTTGCCCTGTGCGTGCTCAGCGATGGCCTTCAATGAGGAAACAAGAATGGGAAGCAGTTTATAAAAAGCTAGTGCCAGAATCCAGCCCTGAGCAGGACTGCAAAGCGACACCGCGCGCATCACACGCGCACAAGGTCACCGGTGATTTGGGAATCGGGGCCTGAGCGGGGAGGGCTTAGCACACACAGCCCCATGGGCTCCGCTGCCAGCGCAGCCGGGCGGCCCCCTCAGAAGGAGGGAAGCGGCTCTGCTCGCGCGCTCACGTCACGCACTGCTACCCACGGCTCGCGGGGAGGCACGAGGAGCGGCGCCTGCGGCCATGGCGCAGCCTGCGAGGCCGGCAGCAGAGGCAATGGAAACAGCTCTCACAAAAGCCGTGCAAGGCTAGGCTAAAAGGCACCACTTTTCTTGACCCTGCGGAGCAGCAGACTGTGTGTCCCGGCAGACAGACACCTTCCACCTGAGCACCACAAAGACATGGAGCGCTTGGCTTTGCTTAAGGGTACTTGCAGAGAAAAAGACCAGTAAAATATCCTTCCCTCTTACAAGAGAAGTATGATGATGACTACAGCCAAGAGGCCCTAGAGTCTAGTGCAGTTGATTTAATTAGGCACCTGTTTGTTTCTGACCTCTTCTGCCTTATGAGAACACATGTCAGCAAAGTCTTTACATACTCAAATTAACTGTAAATATTTATAGCATTCTTTTATTTTTATAATTTTCTTACTCCCTGATCTTTAAAAATCAAATCACAGAAATGCCTTAACACAAACAGTATATAAATATCAGGTCAGGAAGTCAAAGAAAACTGCTAATCTTGGGATGCTGATAATTTTTTTTCAGATTACAAGCAATGCCAAAGAGTGACCTAAGACATACTGTGTCCTGAACGAGGCGCTCACGCTCACAACATTATACACAGGACATGACACTGGCTGAAGCACTATTATTAAAGAGAGATTAAAACAGCTGTACATTATGCTGAAGCACTCACTCTCTCCTTTACAAACAGACGGTCCTGGATTACAAGCAGCACTTGACCATTTAAATCACTACAACAACCAGATTTAACCAGCTGGGCCATATTCTCTTAGGCAATGCCTGTTGACCTCCTCAGTCACAGCTGCTCAGATGAAATTCTCATTAGACAACTTATTTTCAGAAGCCCAAGGATTCTGATTAAATATATTTATTTAGACAGGCTAAAGCCTTTCTCTGTGAGGCTTTTTTTCCACATTAGTAGTCACAACAAAGGTCACAAGCTCTACCTGCAAGCATCACTGGCATTCAATAGCTGAAAGTACCCCACAAAATATTTTGTTATTCACATCAACTCAAATCTACACCCTAAAGACAGACGAAAGGTTGCACCAGCACCGGCATGAGAAGGGACTTGTTGCTGCTCTGACCCAGAGATGAGAGCAGAGGGCTGGAATTCCCCAGGCCTCGGCTCGGCTCACCGCGTGGCTGTTACCTTGGCAAGGGGCCTCTTCCAGCCCGGCTCCGCCGCTGCCCAGATGTGCCCACAGCTGCTCCCTACACCCTCTGCTCCGTACGAGAGGTGCATTCAAAGGAGCAGGCAAGATGTCCTTTTTAAGGCATTTTGAGAAGATAAGAAAGTCCCACAGAACAACTAGGATACTGCAGGAAAAGCTGTTTGCTCAACTGCTGCAGTCATTAAGGTGACTGTATCCCGGTATGGACCTGCCCCAGAAAGCAGCAGGCGTGCTTCCATGTGGGTAAGCACTCTGGGGCACAGGAAGGCTCCCTCGGCAATGAGCTCCACCATGCAGCACCAGCTGCAAACCATTTTAGAAACAGGGCTGTGAACTCCACACAAACCTGCTCTAAAGGACACAAGTTAAAGGGCATTATCTATGGCACCTGTGTGATTAGGCTATTAATTGGGTAGCTTAAAAGACACTGCTAAGATGGCAGAACATTTTCTGCACTTCTCCAACTCAGTTTCCTATAGTTACAACAAAAATCAGAATCTTAAGATATTAACTATTTTTATGAAAATCAAATAAGTGTGGAGAGGTTACTTGCAATTCAGAAAAACCTGTGAATACTGAAGTAGGTGTTCACATTTGTAATCATAATTTTTTTATTCCTAGTCTCCAGAAGAATTTAAAGCTACTGAATTTCTTAAGATTCTTCTGTCTTTGCTTACACACTGCCAATCAGATGCCAAATAATTATTTTTACAAAATGGAAGTGAATCTTTTCTACAAAAATGCCTTTTACCAGAAAATGCCAATTACATTTGAACTTAAAAGCTTGAAAATAGTTTCCTGGTATAGTATGGTCCATGAACTATTTTATAGATCAGGAATCATCTTTATTCCACAGCTGGGAATATGCTGCACAGAGTGCTCAGACTCAGAGAGATCCCTTTGCTGTGTACACAGCCTTCTCAAATCAAATCAACTAGAATAAACTAATAAAGAGAATGTGCATAAAATTCTTGTGAATTCACACTAAAAGTAGCTAAAACACACTTGAAATCTTGCTCTAAGATTTTATCCTCCAACTTTTTGAAGCACGATTTTATTAGCACACCATTCTGCATATTCCTGGAAAAGTCTTAGCTGTTGTGTCACTATAATCAAAAGCAACTTGGATACTCCTGCAGCAAAGCATGAGCCAAGACCTTCGATTACCATGGAGTGTCGAACGACTGTTAACTGGCTGTAAAAAACAACCCTGCCAGAGTAACATTTAAAATAGTTTTCCTAGTCTAACCACCAAATCTAAGAAAGAAACTCTTAAAAGAGTGATCTTTACAGATGAAAACAGACAGATGGTAGTAAAGAATCTGGGACATTCTCTCTTTAGAGATGTTTCACCAGCTTCAGAAAGGACACCTAGTGAACACATTTAACTATGTGCTGGCATTTAACAATTGTGCCAAGAAATTGGAAGGCCTACTTCCATTCCCACGCGATTTAATTCCGTATTTAAATGTTATGTATCAGTATCAATTTCAACTGAAATCTACTTTATTACACAAACCAAGGGACCCTGAAGTACACACTTTGAAGACTATGGCCATACTACGGAGGAGAGGAAACATCATTCTGCATTCATTCATATTTTAAATCATAGGGTTCTAATGCCTACAGCTACATTACAAATAGTCTTCCTTATTTATAATGCTTGCAAACACTGGAAAAATGACTAATAGAATCAGTATGTTTTAGGAGGTCTTCTGGAAATGACACCTTCAGGTGCCTCCATGCCTATGTATCTACTTCAGAGCTTTCTGCTCATGCCTCTTCTCTTGCTCAAGCTCCTGTATGAGTTCAGAGACAAGAAGATACTGTGGCAGAAGCTGCCAAGTTTTTATCCTGCTTGAAATGGGGATTGTCCTAGGGCACCCTGTCCACTGTGCATACATTGATAAACTCACTCTGCAATTGTTTAGCCCCTATCAAAGCAAAAATCTTTGCTAAGCTGAGGAAAACATTATGAAGCTGAAACTTCCTTTCAGCTTCAAGTTTTGTCCTCATTCTCATGTCTATCTTTCAACACATATAACAATACCTAAGCAGACTGTAAAAGAATGATTTTTCAGTTGCAAATCTAGTTATGTAGGTCAGAAATAGATTCACTTAAAATTCGAAATTGTTTCCCATTCTCCAAGCCACAGCTGCTGTGACGTTAAGGTGATGAAAGATGAGAATTTCAGAGACAAAATAATCTCTTGTTCTATTCATTCCTATTGTTTAGAATATGCTTTTAACTTTTAGAAGAAGAAAAAAACAAATACCACAGAAGAATATTATTACTCTATGACTACTTATGAATTCACTATAACATTTCAAGTAAGAATTTTCATCTAAACCTACAATCTTGCTTTGACAGACAACCGACAAAATTCAGAACGTTTAAAAAAAAGGCCTATTTGTCTAAAATCCCTAAGGGGTCTCCAACACCATTACCACCATAACTTGTGAATAGCTTGCTCCTCACCTTTGCCAATTATGCAGTTCTCTGGCTCTTGACACCCAATACATTCTTTTACCACAAAATTTGTAGGGGTGTGTGAAGGAAATATTTTAACCTTATCTAACACATACCTTCTTGCTCAGTCCTGGTCATTTCTTCTAGTTTCTTCTGCTTCAGTGTGTCCACCACGTCAGCAAGGCTTCCTTTGCGGCGTTCAGGTGTTCCAAAGTTAACACTGGTCATTAGCTCACTGCGCTCACGACCTCCTTCGTCGGGCTTGTGTGGTGAGGTAGAGGTATTTCGGAAGGAATATAGGGAACATAACTTATTACTCTCTGACTCCTGCAAAGAAACAACACAATTTGAAAACACAGGCTATTCTCTTATATCAGGAGGATTTCAAACAGGTAGCAAGTGAAAGCATTACTTAATAGCATGTCGTACTAAGGAGTTTCTGTGTAAACTGCAGCTTCTAAAATGGGCATTACAAATAGACTGCCTTAGCTTCAGTGCTTGGTAGGGACCTCTTTTCTTAAGGCCAGTCCCCTCCATGCTCTTTACTGCCATGTTTCAGGCCTCAGGCAGCCCTCATCAAGAATCTGTCAGAAATAATCCATTTCTGCCTTTTTTTTCAGTGAACTTATTCAGCTATGGAAGTTTTCCTTAGTTTTTGTTTCTTCAGTAATGACATTACATGTAGCACCATGAGAAAAAGTAGAGGTGAAGTCAAGTAATTCCTGGACAGATCTTCAGTTAACAGAAATCTATGGAGGTTTAAAACTTGAGAAGGAGTTAGGCCAATACCAACTGAGAAGCAAAGACAGCAAAGGAATACACATCACAGTGACACAGCACATATAGTTTGCAACCATTCAAACTCATCTACTCATATGCTCTTCAGATTCTATCCATTTCTTAAACAGTAAGGACTACATTTTTTTTTTCCATACACAAAAACAGAGTCTCTGCGCTCTCTATGCTAAGAGTACAAACTCTTGAATTTGTCCTTAGAGCCTCAATCACAAGAGTTTCTTGTGCAATTTTCTTTCCAAAATTATTAATCTGTATTATTTTTTCATGATATCATCTGAGATATTAAAAATGTGGACAAAAACAATATAAAAATATCAAGGCTTTGTACTTATTGTTGACTAGAGACGTCAGTGAATATATTTAATGCCATAAAACAGTTTTTAATTAAATAGTAACAATAACAGCCACAACATACTTAAGAATTAACATAGCAATTAATAGCTCTATCTAAAATCTTTCCGCAGTGCCCCCGTCAATGTGTAGTATGTACAACAAACTACTGCTACTACTATATTCCTACTACTTGGTGAGCTAAAAATACCCATCTGCAGAGTACTGAGGCAACCTGTATTGTGCAACGTCCCACGTGAAACAGTTTGCAGAAAGAGGGACTAGAAAACATGAGCCATTGGCAACAATTGCAGACATAAATCTTTGCTGCAGTTTTGCAGGGATTAGGAAATGGCAGTGCAAAATAGCAGAGGGAACAACACGAGCAATGAGCAAGTGTGGCAACCAAGGGCTGCGGACAGCACAGCAGGTGGTGGTGACAAATCAGCATGCAGCACTATGGTATGTGATCAGCACTGCTTATTATGGCGTTTTTATAATACAGTTCCTTAATGAAGAATTATTGCTATATAATATTGCATTTACACCTTTAAGGCTTACACTCTGAGAGTAACTTAGTCATTTCAAAGCAGTCTGTTCTCTCGGAAGCCAAGTCCTCTCGTAGCCTATGGAGAATATCCCTCAAGCTCAATGGGGCTCTTATCTTGCTCCCAGCCAAGAACACTCAGCCTATTGTTCAGGCTGGAGGCAGCAGACAAGGCGAATCCACGCGCAGGCAGGAACCAGGGAGCTCCTCTTGCCATAACCTGCCCTCCCCAGGAGCATGCGGGGCTCCTTCAATGCTCAGGAAAGGCTCCCCAAATCCTGCCCCCAACAGGCACCATTCTTCACCCCAAAGCCTGAAGGGGTCCTAAGGGAGAAGGGACAAGTTTTACCTCTGTGAAAACGAGACATTTTTGGAGTGGAGGCAGAGTGATAATCTTCAAAAGAACAAAGACCTGTTCAGCTAATAGAGTACGTTATAAAGTTCATTTTGTGGATAAATAAAATGTAGAATAAAGATAGAAGAACAAAAGGAATCCCCAATGAGATTCCTTTTCTTGTTTGGTTTGGTTCGGCTCTGCTGCAGCAGAGCTAGGATTGCTAAATGGCTAACACATCTACAGTGTATGATCTGAACTGGCACTTCAGGAAAGCCACCCAGTTGTCTCTGAAATGAGCAGAGGTAAAAAGGGTAGCTGAGAAGCCAGCAGGAAGACCTACACAACTCCAAGGCATTCAAGGGATTAAATGTGCAAACGCAAAAATTGTAGGGCAGTCCAGTGTAAATACACAACTAATAACAGCAGAACTCAGAAAAATCTACGTCAGCTGCATCTACAATTATCTACAAGAAATAAGAGCAATTCCCATGCACTCTGTGATTCCAGATAAATCTCTTTGAATAAAACTGCTAAGTTTTGATCAGTGTACTGTAACATTATGAAGGTTTCAGATAGGTTCTTTTACTCCTGTATACCTGTTGGCAGCTTTCTCTTTTATTCCAGTCATATGAATAGCTTTTATTGATGTCACATTCACGGGATGCTACTGTGGGGCACGGGAAGCCTTCCCATTCTATTTCCTCCAGAAAGGCGACTCAGCTGTATCCGAGAGGCAATTGCTACTGCTGTGATCTGCTTCATCAAAATCAAGTACAGGTTACGGCAAATTCAGAGGGGATTTTGATGAGCCTGGGGGACCAGCTCATCTCTCATGGAACACTTCATGTCACATGTGTGTCCACACCCACTGCTCAACCAGAAGGGCTCCTAGCACATGCAAAATGTGGGCCTAGCTACCAAACGTTTCTGTCTGCATTTTCACTTGCAGCACGAAGCTGCAAATGCATCTTCATGCACAGATGCCCTCAGAAAGAGACTGGCAGAGCACATGGAGATGTTTGGTGAAGTCCTCTCTCCAGCACCAGCTGGTGGTTGGTCCTCCTGCTCTAACGCACGAGCTCCTCTCACCAGGAAACCTGGAGACCAGCAGAGCAAAGGGCAGCTGTGCTTCTCCCCATACAACAAGAAAATAAATTTGTGGATAGGCAAAAAGAGGCTGGTTCTTTTCAGAACAAGAGGATTGAATGACGAAAGAGGTCCTATTCCTGAGAAGCTTTATGAAACCACCCGTTATTGAATATGGAAGCTCCGTTTCAGCTCACTTGACTTAGAGAAGAGACAGGGAAGAAAAGATATTTTCCATTCATTTTCCAAGAGTATAGAAGAGGAGGCACAAATACGTAAAATGCCTGGCCAAGATCAACTTACATGTTTTCATTTTATAAAACCCAGCTGAGCAATCTATCAGCACTGATAAAAATTCTCAGTACAAGTCAACTTTTCTCTGCATAGCGGACAACATATAAAAGGAAATTAGTCAACAGAATAGCTGGCTAATATGAGTATCTGTTTAATGCATTTGGACAGAATCTGTAAGCTGAATTCATCCAATTGCTTGCTAAACAATACACCAGAAAACTGGCACATCCCTAAATCCTGAAATTTAAAATCCATATATTCCTATAAAATGGCTTTTTAGGTCTAAACTTGAGATTATTATCTTCAAATCATGATACTCCCTTTGAAAGATGTATTTTCCAAGGCACACAACTGTTACTGACTTCAGTGATTATCATGATAGAAAGAAAAAAAAAGAAAAAAATATTAGTATAAAGTAAATGGCAAATACACAGTCTAGGAACAAAAAATTGAGAGCAGGCTTTGTCATCCAGAATGAACGAAACTCAGTCACAGTAAACCCACACATTTTCAGTCTTGACTACATTTGATTTAATTCAATTTCTAAATAAAAAATAGAACAATCCTGAAATATTAATAAAGCTGCAGTATCAAAATATTCTCTCCTCCTGGAGCTAGAAGCATATTTTGTTTCCAATGAGAACGGATCTGGGAAAAGGAGATTTAAGTTAAAGCAGCTTCATTTGCAAAACTTTGAGCTTGGTCCTAACGAAGTATTTTAGCCTTAGTAAGAGTATTCCTTAGTGCAGATAACACAGCAAAGTCAGGTCTTTCTTCTTAGTGTAATCCAAATGGATGGGTGGTGCAAGCTACTCACCTCCCATACCTGTGCTGGAGCTATAAAACTATCCTCCCACTCCTACATTGTGGCTGGATAATCACAGATCTGCACGTGCTCATACCAGAATACACGAGTATGGCAGAGGGGGTTTGATCCTCCATCACGTTCATTATCTACAAATTAATCACCACACTGGTGACATTTGAAGAAGAGCCCTTGATAAGAGTCAAAAAAAAAAAAAAGAGATGTCTGACACAAAAGAAGGCAAAAATCTGACTGCTTAAGAAAAAAATGCTTATGTTGTATAACCTAAACCTCCTTTTTTTGTCTTGTCTCATAATTAAATACTTTTTTTTAAGCTCAAAAGGTATTTACTTGCAGAGATAGCTAAAAGAGAAAAATCTTACTGTCCAGCACTTCAAGACAAATCTATTCTAGACCACTATTCCAGCTACTTATGAATCACTTGAGTCTAGTTTTGAAATGTGGAGTTTTAATCTCAAGGTAGATCAAGGACATTCTTCCTGTATATGTTCTTTGCCAGGCCAATAGCATAAACATAGTTTTACTAGAGATCATGCAACTCATTGCACTTAATGCTATTGATAAAATGTCATAACAACAAGAAGAAACTTCTTTATAGCCATTAAAATTTAAGGATTAGATTTCACTGTGGACAAATGGGGCTGGACAAAAAAAAAACCAAAAAAATAGCAAGGTATAAATACTTAAATGTTATGCATGGCTCCCTCATGGAAGTGGAGTCAGTACGCGAAATCATACTTCTATGTAGCCCTAAACACAGGCAGGGCAATGAGAAAACAGCATTAAGGTTTCTGAGGCAAGTTGGTAAAAGTTTTCAGATGCCTGTTTTCAGATGCCTGAAGGTGAGGAGAGACAAAAGCGGGAGCTGCACAGAGCGAGGGCCTTTGTTATGGTGACGGAGCAGCATTTGCACGAACTGGTCACAACTTTATTGGGAATATCTGGGACCAACAGCAGAGCCATAGGACTTAGCAGCCTTCCCTGCCATGTAGTGGAAACAGGGTTTGGCCCGTTGGCTGCTCCTCGGAGAGCTCCCGTGAATGGCTCAAGCAGAGTTTTGTTAATGGCAGACAAGTCTGAATACTGACAAACAATGGCCTAGTATAACTAAGACGGAGACTCTTTGTGGCAACAAACACGGTATTTTCTTCCTGCTCCATAATGGTTCCTTTAAAAATGTACCTTAAGACAACATCTGTAAACATTTTGGCATGAACTAAGAAAACAGTTTTAGTATATAAAAAATAAAAATAAACAATTATTTAGTACATAAATAAAGGTATTAAAGTAAACCCTGTATTTTTGATATAAGAAATCTATGATTTATATGAATATCTGCAACCTGAATCATGTACCAACTCAGGACAATCCTTATTAAGCCCATTCATTCCCAAAACACAAGTAGAATACTTGGTAATACACAGGTAAAAGGCTGCAGGCTAGATTAGCAAAAGAGAGTGTCTACAGCATCCTGGATTTAGCAGAGTCAAGATTAAATGTTCTTCTGCCCTCTCCAAAAGGAGGAAGCCCAAGCGAATGCCGCGGCTGGAGGCTGGGGGGCACAGCTCTCAGCCCGAGGCCTCTCCGGGCTCAGCATGGACAGCAGCCCGGGATAGGCTTGTCCACAGAGCAGCAGCCTCCCAAGGCACGAGCGCCCCGAGCCTCGCGAGGTGACAGCGCCGGTGCTCACGTGGCACCTGCGGCTTGCAGAGGGAGCTCAGATTGTGCCTCAAACACAGGAGCTCCCTGAAGGCGAGGAGAGACAAAAGCGGGAGCTGCACAGAGCGAGGGCCGCGGCGCTCTGCGCTAAGGGCAGGCGTCTGCAACGCTCCCCGAGAGCCGGCGGCAAACGCTTTCTGCAGGAGAGCGACTGCAACCCCGGCACGAATGGCCACGAAGAAGTAGAAAGCAAATATCACTAACATCAAATGTGTTAGCTAAATTGCTTATTTCCATGTGCATGAGGCTTTTCTGTTATAAAGGGATATTTATCTGTCTCTGAGTTGAATGGGACACATGTAAACACCCCAGGAAAGTTGGATATCCAGAGTGGTTTTTATTCCAAGTACTAGAGGCATGCTGGCACTTGGAACTAGACTGGAGTTAACATATAATGAAAGCAAATGTTTACAGAATCATTTCCAATCACTACATTAAATAAGGTTTCCCATTTTGAGGAACTTAATTAAATAGAATTAAGAGAAATTAAAAATCTAAGTGATCATTTCCAATTCTCATTTGATTAAAAAAAACACAAAAGTTTTATTAAGAAAGATTTATTTAAATCCAAGGCTTGAGAATGACTGCTATGAGCTATTGAGAGAACATCATTTGTAAAGCCTCAGCAAATTATGCTAGTGGGAGGGCAAATGGCAAGTAATGGAATAAAACCTCCAGTCTTTAGCTCAGCATTCACTCGGCTACAACTTACACTGATTTCTGCTGCCAGCACACAGGCCAAATAAAGCATGAGAAAAGACTTGCACTTGGCCTTTTATACACACCTAAAACCTCAAGACTATATATGACACAACAGTTGGCACTAGCTCTAAGCCAAAGGAATAATAACTTAAAGAAAGAATAAATAGGGAAAATAACTTTAGTTCAGACAAAAGATTTTTAAAATGGCTGACATGATAATCAAACATATAGAGGAATGTGGCCTTATGAACAGGCCTCTGCAGGACTAGGTGCTTGAATGGGAGGAACAGGCCAGGAACTTTCTGCTTCATGAAAAATATGAGCACCTAATCAGAGCAACCTCTTCAAACTCAAGTGTTGGTTAATCCACATATACCAACAGTCAGGTAGAGAGCATTTGAGAAAAAAAGGCTCCAGTTTTCAAATATATGATACAAAACCTTTCCTTCAGAAATGAACAAATCTCTTAAAGAAGTTAACGCCATTTTCTTCCTATTCCAGAACAGCAAGACACCACAAAACAGTTAACTGGTCAGTGTCTGTATACATGGTCAGTGGTCTGTATACAGCAATCAATTCATTTTTAACTCATGCCTTTTTAAGGGTTAGATGCTAAGAACTTCCTTAATAATGCAAATACCACATATACTAGCTCCCTGTGTTTAGGCCTAGCAATAAAACCCAACAACATTGACAGTTTATGTCCTGGACCTTAAAGACTTTGGTTAAATGCTCTTATTAAGGAAAAAGAAAAGTAGTAACCATTTATAGAATGAGAATTTAGATTTCCATTTTCATACACTGAAACAGCAGATGCCTTGTGATCAGTCCCGCCTGATTAACACTGTTTGCCTTTTGGGTAAATAAAGACACATATTTGTGATGTATGCTGTCAAAAGCTGCCAAATAAAACAGGGATTGTGGAGCTTGGATATTCCAGACCACTTTGTATATATCCAACTTCCTCGCATTAGATCGTCATAGTTTCCCAACTTATAACTAGTTCTATTGTAAATATCAGAATAAAATTTGTATTTATGTTTTTAGCAATATCAAGCACACATGCAAACTCTCCTCTGTATACCGTTACATGACATGAATTAGATGCTTTATGTGCTCATTTCAGCCTTTGCAGAGGAATGCACGCAGGAAACCAGCCTGCTGCACAGACTACTTGTATTTCTTTAAGGTAAACACTGATGAAACATTTGGAAGATTGAAATAAAAACAAGACATTTATGAGACATAAAGGTATCACATAAAACTGTTGTGAACTAGAAAAACATTGGCTGAAACCCAGAACAGATAATCCTTATAAACATGCAGGAATGTTGTAAACTGTATATGAATGTCAGTGATACAGTACATTAGGAGATTCATATTACATTTGGTGCTATGTAAGGCTCACTCACTGGATTTTTCATGGCCTCAAAGATTAAAATAAATATATGTAGTATCTTCCCTTCCTCCATGAAGACATTTTATGTACACAGTTTTATTATGCTGAACAAAGATACCAAAGTCTGTTTTTTCTTGAGCTGTCAAAGTACAAAAGAAATGCAAAAAGTCCTTGCACAGATGTAGTAAAGTGCTGGATTTTATCTTTTGGCAGGTGCTCAATATGCAGCCCACATAATCACATGTTAATGACTGGAGTGTGTTAATCAGCATGCATACCTGATTCCTTCTTGCCCAAGGAAAAAAAAATTCAACAATTTAGAGCATGTTAATGCTTCTACTTTTGGAAAAATTCAATATACAGAACTGGATTAAAAACTTTTAAGAAATTCTTTGTAAGAAAATGGAAAAAAAAAATAAAATGTCTACAGATTTACAAGAACATAAACTAGTAGCCTTTTGTCAAATATTCAGAGGAAAATTAATTCTACTTAAACACTACTCTCTAGAATACAGAAAATGTTTAACATAGGCCTTTCATTTGGAAAAATTCATTTCACAGTGTGAAAATGAAAACAATATAAGTGGAACGAGCATGCTGCAAAGAACAATTATTTGATTCTTCCTTAAACAAAGTTAATTTGGATTTTACCAGCTTTACACCAGTGCGCTATCCGGTACACTTTTAGAGAATTGTTTGCTTATGGAATTTTTTGGTTATGGATTTTTTCATGCAAAAGGCTGACTTTTTCTAGGCTCAAGCAAGTATAACTGCATTCTTGATATTTCAAACCTTTAGGCATGTGCTTAACATTACAGTCATTACTAGTCCTAATATAGTCAAGTTAAGCCCATACCAGAATGCTTGTCGCATTAGAAAAAAAATCTACATTTTCTGCAATATATTTCTCATAAGGGTATATTTTATCCAAAGAAATAAACAAATAAATAAATAACAGCTCATATCATGTGGTCTTTTTGCACCCTTTGGTTTCAGCCTAAGCCTTGCAGCCATGAAATCACATGTGAAAGCATTTCTCTCTTTGGTAAATGGTAAAACTAATGGTAAAACTTCTGATGCATTACCTGGCATCCAGAAATAATATTACTACCACAGTAAAATTGCAATAGATCATCACAAAATGCAGATTTGAACGGGTAACAGCTGCACGAGCAATTTAGCAGCTACAAAATTGCTAGAGTTAGGGCATTTATATTTGATGCATTTTATATGTTCATATTCAGCCACTAGATCAACTAAAGATAAAATTTCAAAATCTATAATTGTGTCCATAACTTCAAGACTTTGAAGCCATGAATTCTTTATAACAACAAATTCGCAGCTGACAGTATATGTGCTCATATTTTTCAAAGGTCTTTCCTAAAAAAAAAAAAAAAAGTTTATTTTCCTTAAAGGGAAGAACTTCTGGCATGAAGTCTAGTGCAAGGATCGGGGCTGGCAGGGCAGATTGTGTCTGGTTTTTGTAGAGACAGAAAGTACCAAATCATCAAGCACTGAAACATCAAGAGCTTGAGAATACCACCTAATTTGTCTTTCTGGTGTTATTAGTTTTGCTAAAAAACCTCTATAAGGTTAAATTGGCATTTGGTGATTTAGAATTATTTAAAAGAGAACAAATACAAGAGTCATTAGAGACCTTGTCTTTCCCTGTGGAATACGTGAGACTCTGCTGCTGAGAGGCATGTGAAGGCCCGGGGAACGGTAGCCAGCGCCGGCTCGTTTGGCAAGGGGTCAACAATAGACACCAACTAGACATAATTATGAAGCATACGTCATTGTTCCCATGTGAAATAAATTCTGGGGAGATAAATTTTGTTTCTAAACTCTTAGGGTCTCAGAAAGATGTCACAAATCCAAAGGGGAAACAAGACGTACATTTGAAGGCCGTATACTCCCAGAGTAAATGGTCTTTCCTCGCTCACAGGGAAATAACACCCATCCTTTAGACCATATTTGCTGCTACCTCTCTTTTTTATCCCTTCCCAGTCATTACAAGAAAAAAACAAACAAAAAAATTGCCACACGGATCAAGATTGCAGCGTTCTTTGGGTTAAGGCTGCTGAGATGCGTGGCTGCAGCAAAGGCCCTGCCTGGCTGTTAGGCCACAGGAAGGCGCCAGCCGCTTCCCCACAGCGAGCAGGGCACTCGCTCCCCTCACCTCGTGGGGTTGGCCCTTGGCATTGCTTGCCCCCCAACACTTCAGAGCAAAAAGAGAAAACCGTTATAATTTACCTCACAAACCCCTATAATGTACCTCACAAACGGTGCAGGGCTGGTGCTGAAGATGGGGACAGGAGTGGTGGTTGCTCCTGGGCACCCAGAGACTGAAGCACAAATCACGTGTCTCCTTTAACAGTTACCAGTAAAATCGTTTGGCAGATAAAAAAAAACAATGACGCTGCTATTAAATATAGCAAAAATAAATTCTGTTGGCTTTTCCTCATCCATTCTCACTCTCTGTCTCATGCCCCACGAGAATCAGGTTTGGGATGTAATTTATAAAATTTGATGGTATTTCCTGCCTGCTAATCATTGCACATGAAAGACGGCAGGATAGCTTCCTCACTCTTATCTCAAAGTTTACTGCAGCAAAAACTTAATTCCTTGGTATAAAATAGCATCTATTTTCTAGCAGAAGCACAAGCAGCAGTAAATACCCAAGGATCAACGTATTTTAAAGTTACAGTTAGAAATATACTGATAATCTTCTCAGCTCAGCAATATGAAATTGAAGTTCCAAATCCTTCTGTTGCTTTATTTTTTCCCCACTGTAACATCAAATTGGCTGGTGATACGATACTCGCAGTGTAAGTCATTACAGGTCTGACGTTACAGTTGTTACACATTGCTGAATCTGTCAAATGAAAAGGGAGCACAAAGGGAATTTCCAAATGCAGCTGCTATTTCCCATTTGTTAAATCCTTTTATTACACCATATAAGTACACAGCTGGGAAATACTATAGAGTGGGAGTTAAAACAAAATATTTTGGCTTCCAGACATTCAGAATACACAAAGGACTCCGTGGAAAGCAATGCCTGATATCAAAAGGGAGTGAAAGTTTGAAAACATATCTAGCCAGTGTGTTGTTTTTCTGATAATACACAATGTAGTTTCAAGGTATCTTATACCACAGAAAGTGGTGCATACAATAAATGTTGGGAAAAACTTCAATAATTTTTAGTCAAATTTTCCAGCTGCAATATCTTTCTTTGTGCAAAATCCATGCAGCCCTCAGTATGTTCTACTACATGCATACTACATGCTTGTACAAATTCCAGGGAACCCTTTGGTAGTTTTAAGGGCACAAAGCATGCAGGATTAGGCACAATTAAAAAAAAAAAAACCACTATTTTTTTCCTATTCATATGTCAACATAAATTTTTGCTACCCATATGTCATCACAGAACTCTTTGAATTTATTATCATATAACTGGACAACACACATTATCAATGCATTTTAACAGAAGCAGCACTGTCCATTTTTTTCAGTGTAAATGGTACGAGCAGGTGCTTCTTCAAATCTGCTTTGAAAAGATCCATCTGTGAAAGGTCAGAAAGCACCTGCTTCCTGGGAGTTTGGTTTTATAAAGAAGAAAAGTGGTCACTGTTGAAGTACCTAGCTCAAAAGTGTCCACCCTCCTTGCAGATTTCCTCTTTCTGCAGTGAAACTCCTACTCTCCCTCAAAAGACTGAAACGTTGCCTTCAGCAGGAAGATTGCAGATGTCTCTAAATTCCTTCCTGGCAGTATCTGTATCTGCTCAGAGACTAAGATGTTTCCAAGAAACTTAATTGAAGCTTACAAGGTTTCTCACGAAGGAAATAAGAAAAAAAATCTCAAAATGCTCAAAAGAAATAAAAATCCTTCGAAAAAAATTATTTTCACTCCTTCACTGTAATGTTACAAGTAGTCATCTAAACCACCACTTTGACACTAAATAAACTGGGACCCAGCTCTGTACAGACTTAAATTATTTGGGATCTTGCTAAACCCTGCAGTTTAGCTCACTTCTAAGTGCATGTAAACAGCATGCCTTACAATCTCAGGTTCCGCTTCTAGCTAAAACTTGGAAATTATACCCAGCTTTTGGTTGGGCAACCAAACTTGCCTAGTTTAGCTGAGTGCCACCCAAAGAAGGATGGCATAAGAACAATACTAGATTTGACCCATAGGAATCCTGGAAACTACTAATGGTTTTCAGGAGATTCACATACGTATGTGATGAAGGATTTACTGGAAAAAAAAAATGAGAGAGAAAAACGAGCATGCTAAGTCACTCAAGCAGAGTTCGTGCACCTGTTCCGAAACATGATAAGCTGGAGATTGGTTCCTGCTCCTCCAGAGGTAGAGCCAGCACTGACAGGATGGCGGGGCATTAGGAAAGCGGGGATTGCCCTGCGGTGCTCCGAGCGTAGGGTCATGCCAGAGCAACGCCAACGAGCACAACTGACCACCCTGCGGGAGCTCCTGCCAGCAGGGCTCCACTGCTCCTCCTGAACCAGGAAACAGCCTGGCTCCAACACAGCTGCTCTGGGAGACTCCCTGGAGCCATGAGTTCCCTTCTCTCCGAGACATAAATCCATTCTATCAATGTTTCTTGTCCAAAGACTGAAATTCCCAGAGTGCATATGCCCCATAGAATGATTATGAAAGGCTAATGAATTCACAGATTTATTTTATCATCAGCTGATTTGGTCAAGCCTTTCTGTTCTGCATTCTGCTATCCCTCTCGGTAACTAATAGAGCTAAATTAAAATTATTATGATATGTTTGTAATTGCATGACTTGGGTAAAAGGGTTACTCTCCATCCAAAAATAAGTTTCATTGGGAAATTTTGCATAGAAACTATATATACAACTTAGAATACAAGTACACATCTAGTAATATACATATTTAGGTGAGCTGTGAATAATATAATCTGCTTTGCCAAATTACTGATCTTTTATCATTTCTTTTTAAACCATTTTTACAGCTGAAATAAGACCACTAATTTTGCCAGCTACCTCATAGTAGTACAAATCCTTAGCTATATTGGAGGCCTGGCAGAGAATCCTTCACTGGATTAAAGCGTGCATTAAGGATTAGGTAGCATTTTTCCAGTTTTATCTGATCTTGTGAATCAATTTGATTTTTGTAAGCATCTATCTTAACTGAATAGATATTATTCAAGTGCTAAGATTTATTTAGTCCTCTAGCTCCAGGAATCATAATATGCATGAAGAATGCCAGTCTCTATTTTGAATTACTCATCAGAATTATTATTATCAGTCAAATTTGAAATAAATTCATTGTTGTTAGAGTTGTGCCAAAAAAAAAAATCTGCAATTCTTATTTCCTTAATTAAAAAGTTTGAATTCTTACAGGAAAAAAAAAAAATCCAGTCTTAGATATCTAATAAAATCACAGAAGAAATTTTGTGAAAAGGCAGGATAATTAAATTATGTGAATTTAATGCCTGTGAAAGTCACTTTATGGAGAGCCTAGAATTACAGTGTTCTGAATTTACAGAGCACCTGGTTACTCCAAGGGCCTTAATTCTGCTCTTCAATATTCTAGACTGGAGGGGCAGTTCTGTTTATGAGAGGCAATTCAAAAAAATGCATTAAACTTTCTTCCTTCAGCCCAACGTTTTGCAGATGACAAAATGGTTGCAAGCTACATCCTCCTGTCTGAAATTAATGTTTGAATATATGGGCTAGAGAGGTTATGACATAAATCAGGCTATGAGTGAAAACATGATAAATAGCTGCATTTCCTTGCTGAAGGTGAACTCATCATATGACCTCATGCATATAGACCTGTACACTTAACAGGATTATACAACTGTAATTTACAATTACACCATCTTGATGTTGATCTACTGCTAATGCTGACATCTCACCATGTAAGAAGCTCCGTGCCCAAGAACAACTGCTCTGAATATTCTTTCAAAATGGAAGTGAACAGTCTTTTTTCGATACTAATTCAGAAAGTTGCTATGAGAACTGTGAAACTCACCATTCTGTGTTGGGCTGAGATGACCCCATCCCATTCAGCATCTTGTTGGATGGTTGTGACCAGAGTCGGTAGCTCCTCAGAGTGAGGTTTGTTGTGCATTACATTATGTAGAGGCAGATGAGAGGGTGCATGTTGATCACTGTTGCCCTCTTCCTTGTCTCGTGATGCCAAGTCCTGGGTCATTGTTTCCTCTCCATCAGCTGCACATGCAAATGGAGAGGTAGCCTGCTTGGAAGACATTCTTCTGCAAAAAAAAAAGGCAGACAAATGGAAAATGTTAATATTAAATGAAAAGTCTGAGCTCAAAACAGACCTGAAAACACATGGCCTACAATAATTCCAGCTAGCCTTCCCTGGAAGATGGATATATGCTGAAAACTAAGTTATGGGATCATCACCATCCAAAGCGCTCGGTGGGTCACAATGCTGAGATAAAGTTGCATTGTCACCAGGTGAAGTTCAGGATTTAGTTATGTCATCTTCATCAACTGAGGCTCATCAAACAATGTAATTTTCTCCAGCCACAAGAAAATAGTGATTTTAGTGTTATTTCCATGTTAATTTTACTGGAGAGCTCAAGTCTTTAAGCAATCATTTTCAAACTCCTCTAAGCAAGTCCTTTTGCTATTGATTTAAAGCCTTATCTTCCCTTAACTGGCTTACAATTTTATCCAGTTTTACCTTTTGGAAAGTGCTCCGAGACATTTCCATGAAAAGTGTTCTACAACTGAGTGGTTTATTGAATGACTGGCTGTTAATATTGGCTTAATTTTTACAGCTTGAATTAAAAAACTAAAATAATTATGTTGCATTTTATATTAGGCATTGAATACAGGATATATCTCAACAAATTACTTTAAATGACTTAAAAGTGTAATGAATAAGTGCATTGATTTATGTTAAATGTCGTTTTCCAATAATGGCTTCTTACTGCCATCTCATATGCAAACACAGCTTTCAAAACAGTTCCGGCACTTACAGGAAAATATAACTGACAACTCAAAATCTGAAAACATTTGGTTTAAAATTTCTAATAAGATTAACTGCAACTGTTAAAACAATGATTAATAAACCTAGAAGAAGACAGCTAAAATATTTCACTTATTTTTCCAGTTTTCAGTAACTTTAGCATAACCTTGACACTGAAGTTGCTGAGAAACTCAGGAATAAGATTTTTCACCTTAATTGTTTTTTAACAATAATTGATTTCATACGATTTCTTTAAAAATGCACAAATCAGTTAACATAGGAAACCACATGAGCATTTTTCAAATTAGCAAATCATTAACTTGCTAGTACTGTTTCTACAGACAAATAAATACTGATTAAAGGGTCTGGAAATCTGAGACTAACAGTTAAATTTACAAATCTGTCACATGCTTTCATGAATATTACAGTGAAGGAAATATCAAGTGCAAAGAAAAATAATTAAGTTAATTCCAATTTAAACAGTAGTTTTTATGTAGCAGCCCATGTTTCACATAGGATTTAACAGCTAATGCTAAATTTCTCACAATTAATGAGGGAGCTCAGATTTAGTATCCTACAGTGAAAAAAAAATTAATATAGGATCAGCTAATCTAATTATGTACAGTTCTGTATAAAAGTATTAAAAGCTTTGAAGTGCTTTGAAACACATTAAAACACTGATACCTATTTAGAATAACTATTCTGTAAATAGAGATAATCCTGCCTCTCAAACCTGGCACTGGTAGGGAAAAAAGGGCTGCATTTCCTTTAGGGAAACCTAAGTGTAAACCTAAGAAGCCCAATATGAAAGTTGCCACTTTGAGGAGAAGTGGGGAATTTCTACCCCGTGCTGCCTCTGGCTTTGCTAAGGGATTGACGTTGATGGCACACAGAGCCCGCCACGGGTTCAGTTAACCGGTGTTACTGCAGGCACTTCAAACGCTTCTGCTTCATGATTACTAGGACCCAAGATAAAATAAGAGGTTTATTTTCCATTTTCTGATTAAAATAGTCAGGTTAGCATAATCACTCGCATGAAAATGTCAGCAAACCTACTACGTTCTGTGCAATTCCACAAGCAAGCATGAAAACCGAAAGTCACAGGCAGGGATTTTCCTGCCTTTCACCTTCTCTGCAGCCCTCATTCCTGCTTTGAACGGAGCAAGCTGCTTTGAAAAGCAAGAGCTATGCAGGGCTTCTTTCTTCACTATAAATTAATCATGACACAAAACTAGAAATGAAAATGTCTCTTAAGAATAATTTCAACTACAAACTGAACCAATGAATAATAGTGCACAATCCTAATTAAACACAACTGTGCAGCTGCGAAAATAGGCTGAATCTGTCCAAAGCTCCGAGTTGGCTCTAAAGCCTGGTTTGTTAGGGACTGTTTGCTTAAGGAAGGCTGGGCCCTCAGTCTTAATCAGCCAATAAATTATTTCCTGCAATTACATTAAATAGAAAATTATCTTCAAATTGGGAATGTTAATTGAAAATCAAAATTCAGACTGAAGTTTAGAAATTACATGCTGAATATAATTAGTGTAGGAAGGCTTCACCTCCACTTCACGAGCAGCCTTTTGGTATTTCCTCGAGTGACCGCTCAGGGCAGGTACTGCTGGAGAGCGGCAGCGCACGGCCTGCAGCGTGGGCATGTTGGAAATGCCCCCACAGAAAAACCTACATGAATATTCTATTGTTTAACTTACATACATAGGGAAAAGGCTGTGACACGGGAGCAGGAGGATCCTTGCCCTGAGGCCGCTGCACTTTGCTGCAGCTGGGGGATGTGGCGCGGGGAGCCCCGGCAGCCCACGGCACCCCTGGCCCCGCGATCCCAGCGAGTCCCACCGAAGGCCGGGGCACACTCGGCCTGGGACGGCACTTTGCACGTATTAGAGCAGCAAACCGCGGAACTGTCCGCTCTGTGGATAGGTTTCAATGCTAAAATACGAGTATGAATAGCAGCCAAATTTTAAACCACAATAACTTAATAATTCTGCAGTTAAAATATTCAGAATGCATTTGCTCTAATCTCTAGTGAGGGAAAAAAATTAAATATTAATAATAAATAAGGCTTGTAAAAGGTAGCTGAAATTTACTAATTTCCATTATAATTTATTTAATTGATAAGGAAAGAAAAAAAAACTCAAATGATTAAAAAAAAAAAGTTTCTGATAAAAAATATCTCCCTAGTTATAACCCCTGCAAACAGAGGTTTATAATGGAAGTGCTGACACAACCCTAACTACAGCAGCGCAAATGGTGCCGCTATAATACACAAAATCAAGTTCTATTATTCTACACTCTCCTCACTCGGGGGGTTTCTTTACTGTGCTCCCAGACAAACTGCTGAAGCATGAAAAATTTAAATGCAATCAAGTGGGTCCAATTCTACTTTACTGGAACAAGTGTCTACAGTGGTACAATCTTAAAAGAAGATGCAACAGATTTGTTTGGTGCTTTTCTTTTTTTTTTAGCTGTTTATTTATAATACTGTGCAGCAGAGATAAAATAAGAGAGGAAATTACACTCACATTATATCAGTATATTGATTACACAGCACACAATCAGAAAGAAAACTACATTGTGAAATTGTTGCTTTGGTTAAACTGGCAGATTAGCTGAACACAGCTATCATGAAGGTAGAAAATATACCTAATGGATAGGGCAAATGCTGAAAAAAGAAAAAAAATCTGAAGTCCTTTCAGCTACTTAGCTTTGAGAATTAAGTAATTTTTGATATGGGTTTTCCAAAACCGTGAAACTCAACATTATTTAGAACCAGAGACAGCAGCAGAGTGGGGATCATTTATCGAACCCTTGGTGAGGCTGAGGAGCCAGGCCTCTGACCTCAGGCATCCCCAGGACCAGTGTGGTGAGGCCCAAACTGAATTGCAGCTGGTCTTACCTGAGCAAAACCGCCCATGTTCCCAGATAGCCTATCTTTTATATAAGTATCATTTTTATTTTTAAGCCGAAGAGGAAATTGCCTCCACTCTAATCAAGATTGCCAGAGAGATTCCCAAGACAACACTGCAGTTTTCCTCCTTCCTGAAGGAAGCCCATGTTGTCCTTTTCTAAAATACTACTAATTATATGTGTTTGCATCCAAAATTTCCTACGGTCTGAGATTCTTCAAACAACGATTGGCTTCTTTTTCTGCACACCACGAAGATAAGACTGACATGAAAGGCTCCCAAGTCTAAAACCTTCCCTCCCTGCTGCCTGCTCCAACGCTCCCAGTTGTGTTACAGGGGAGATCCCAGCTAGGCCTGGAGCTACGAGCAGCTCCTGAACCAAGGCACAGAGCAGCCAGGTGCAACGGCCCAGCTCCTACCTGTGGGCCCAAACGGAGCCATCCAGCCAAGCAGGGCGCAGGGCGCTGGCCGGACGCGCTCACCACTGCCCCACTCGCCCCTCTCCAGCAGTCCGAAGCCCCACGGCCTGGCTGCAACACCCAAACTCTTCTCCACCAACCCTGTTTCTGATAGCGCTCCAGCTCCGCTAGCTCAGCTGGGCCAATGCATCCTGCTCCTGCCACTGCTCTGTAGACAGACCCAGGCCTACAGCTCTGACAGTAGGTTGGAATAGATTAGATTAGACATGCATTCAGTGACCGACTTGCCATTCCTTTTCCCCAAAGTGACAGATTAAAGTACTTAAGTGCATGATGAACAAAAGTATGTGAGCAGTCCACTAATTTCAAATTGAACTACTTAGTTTCAAAAAGTTAAGCACATGTCTAAGTGCTTAGGTGACTCCAGAGCTAAATAAATTATGGAAACATTTCTTTAAAAGTTCCCGTCACCTTTTAAAGATTCCCTTGCAAGCCTTTCTGCCCCACTGGTGTCCATGGCAAGGGAGCTGGGACCAGCTCGCCCGCTCGTGCAGCTTCCCGTGCCCAGCACGAGCTCCCGGGCTGCCCGTCTCGGGTGTGCGCTGGGCGGCCGGGCTCGCGGCTGGGCCCTGGCCGCGCACTCGCTGGGCGGCCGCCGCGCATTGGCGCCGGGCTGCGCTCCCGGAGCTGGGCAGGAGGGACTGGAGCGACGCGCTTGTTTCTAGGTCAGAAATGGTTGAGCATAATTTAAACATTCAGCGAAAACTGTCTTTGCTTTTGCTGCTCAAATATGCCAGTCATAGAAGCATTCAGATACGACTCAAGGAAAAGGGAAAATGCTGTGCCAAGAGCCAAAATATTTTGCAGCTCTGCCTCTGCAAAACAGTTTTATGCAGCAAAACTTGGTAACGCAGCCACTGTAAATCCAGGGCTGTAACCTGAGTGCCACTTTAGAGTAAACTAGTATTTCCTGAAATTAGGAAATCTCTAAGCTGATTTCAAGGAGTCTGAGCAGCACAGATACGTGGCTGCCCCCAAGGACCCTGCACGCTAGCATGAGGCCTGGGGCACAAAACCACTATACAGCAATGGGACAGGGACTCTCCAGTTGCTCTACCCACTTTTGCCTCTGTGTAAATCAGTTCACCCCCCACAAGCTTTTCCTAAGCTTTATTTTGCAGATATACTATAAGGACTAGATTCATATGGATCATAAAAAACATTTCAGGGTTATAAAGTATAAGGCAACTGTAGGAAACATGATTCTAGGAATTACCTTGGACATAAAAGGGAAGAAAACAAAGATTCAAGCAATGAAAGCTGTAATGCTAACTGAACACCCAGAACTCTAGCCGAGATAAGCATCAAGCTAAGCAATACACTCTCGCCTTCCAAAATACACATGCTCAGCTATTCTCGCATTTGTTTTTCCAAATCAGACAAATTACACTTCTGTTAAGAGATATGAATCCAAATCATGAAGTTTGACTTCAGATTCAGACCTTCTCAAAGCTCAGAGGGCTTGGAACAATTTTTAAGGCGTTTCTTCTCATTTATTATCAAAAAACGTGAGAGCTCTGCGGCCCCCTGCAACTCCTGGAAAGCCTCCAGAGCCTTCTCCTCCGGCCTGCCCATGTGGGCCACATACTCATGGCAAAGCTGAGGGACACAGGGTCTGTTTCACTACCCACCTGTCCAAAACATTAAAACAGATGCAGAAAAACAACTTCTAAGCCCCTCTGTAGTGAAAATCCAATGCTGAGTTCTTTCTGCCAGCTAAAATGCTTAATTTCCACGATTCACCATCTCCACTTTGCTCTGAAAATGGGCAAGGTGAACTTGCGCAGAGGGCAGAGCAAGAAAAACCATCCAGCACCTGGGATGTGTTCATCTCATGTCCCCGTAGTTAATATTTTCTATAGTTTATATTTAGCTGACAATATTGCTGTCACTTTATTTAAACAGCCTGGGTCTGTTCTTTGGACTGCAGCTCATATGCCTTGGAATGCTTTGACTCATGAATTGTTTCTACTGATAATGTTACACCACGTAACCACCTCTGCTTAATTGGCTGGTATTAGCCTCGCCGTGATGCCTGCCTTTAAAGTCCTATGACTCTGCCATGTGTCTCTGCATATCCAGTTTCTTACTGGATGCAAGAAACTGCACTAGATGCTGGAAAAAGAAAAGGAAAAAAGAAGAGAGTACTGACTTCCAGCTCTCTTTACCAAAAACTATGGGAATGAGAGTGGGCCTGCCAAGAATTTATCCATCAGCAACTTATTAAGATTTGTTGTTTTAGGCAGCAAGTAACAGAATATACAACATAAATAAAAGTAATCATTAACAATAAAATTTTAAAACAATGGCTGCTATAAATAAGCATTAATTCACATATTTTTGTGGAACAGAATGACTTAATTGTTTAGCGGAACGATTATATAAATGGTTTTGATAAAAGATGCCTAAAAATACTAAGGGGAATTTATTTTAGCATGTTTAGATTTTGAATTGAGTTTATATAAAGAAATAAATAAGAATAGCTTTATTTTTCCCCTTACAAAGCCAGTAAAGAGCTTGTTCTAATAACTACGTATCTTCCTGGTCACACTTAAACTTGTTGGGTGGAAGATCCCGACAGCCTCATTAAATCCTTTCAATAGTCTAAGAGAGACATAATCTGAGGGGAAAATACAACATTCATGTATTTTTTCCTGCTACTGTTGATTTTCAGGAGATGTGCAGGATCTCATGGCATCAATTGTGTAGCAAATTTACAGTCCTACAGGTGCAAAGGCAAAAGTTATCATGCCATTTTCCTGCACAACTCAGGACGGAAGTATTTTAGCGAGCCTTTCCTCCACACCCACTCTCCTGCCTCTCCACAATATTTTTGCTACTCATTTCTAAATCAAGTAGAGCCCTTCAGTAGATAGAAAAATGGAATATCGATTTCAGGCTCATCTGTAGCCAGTTGCACTAAGCCCCTTAATTAATACCTCCGTGTAACACGAAGCAGTGGCTCTGCACTTCAGCAACCCAGCATCTTTTTAATAAAAACCTTGCACTACAAGCCTCCAAACATTTCTAGCAGGCAAAATATTTCTGATTCACACGAGGTTACACAAGCTTCAAAGCAGTTAAATATAGGTGCCAAACCACATTGCCAGGAGCTCTTAGTACTGTGAGGTAGTGTTACCTGACAGCTTGGTGAATATAAAATTACTTGTTTCTCCAACTGAAGACAATCAAGTTGTCACCTTCCATTGTAATAACCCACAACGAGAGAGCAGCAAAGTGGCAACATAATTACCAGGAAGAAAACAAAACATAACAAAAATATCAAATCTAAATTTCTCTAAAGGGTAAACACATCCATCTGGCTAGTCACAAAGAAAGTAGGAGGGATTCTGGCTCTGGATATCAAATATCTGAGTGCTATTTACTAACAAGATTTATATATCTTCCACCAAAGGAAAAAGAAATACAGCAAAAGCAGACGATTCATAAAAGCTAAAGGAACCCGGGTCAGAGCCATCCTGAATTGCGACCTGTGCACATGTCAGGCTTTGCAAATGTCATTGGTGCTGCTAGGGATAAGTACCAATCTGCATTGTAACTATTATAAACTCTCACATCTGAGGATTTATACAAATTAATTCTAGCTGGCACATGGCATACTTTGGCACAAGCTATGAGTGACCTGCTGGTCTTATTTATTTATTTAAATGACTTCACTCCAAGAGCCGGAGCTGCAGACTGCCTCGGAGCTGTCACTTTCAGGATATTAAAAACCTGAGGAAACTTTTAAAGGGAGCAATTTGGCTATGTGGGAGCCAGCACTTTCACCAGATAGTTCTCCCTGTGATTCAGCAAGTAGCCTGCACGTTCAGGAGTCAAATTTTCATTTTGGTAATGCTGAGATCTCATAACCAGAAACTGTTTTCTATCTGCATTTATAATTCTGGGCATGCCCTAAAAAATACAGTATAGATACATTTTATAGTTGAAAAAAAAAATTCATCTGTATCTTAGAAATGAAGCTGCCTTTTTAAGTTGTTGTTGGAAAGCTGGCATTGCAGGCGGGCCTTGTGCATTATGCTTTCTGTGTTAATATGGACCAGTCCCTGCTCATGCACACACAGGGGTCTGGCCCATTTCCTAATGCTGAGGCTGGTTGCCTCAGTCGCCCTGGGTAGGGTAACCTCAGCCACGTTACCCCAGGTAAGCTAACTGCAGTTACCTGAGGGGTGGTAAGCCCCACCGCCTCATATTTTTCTCAAGTTTCACCAATGCTGAGGTAGTTGGAGAGGAGCTGGGAAAAGCAACGACGCAAAGCTCACATCCAGAAACCTTCAGGAAGGGCAGTCAGGGAGAAGCCCCTTCTGCCACCCTGGCCGGCCGCACCAGGGCGAGCTGCAGCCGTGGCCCTGGTGGCAGCGACGGCAGGAGCGCTGCTCGGAGCGCGGCTCCCCAGGCAAGGCAGGGGAGGGCGCAGGGCAGGCCAGGAGGCAGCCCCTCCTCGCCGTCTCCAGCGGCGTCTCTCGCCCTGTCAGCACCAGACAGCAGCGCCCGCAAGCTCAAAGCTGCTCGCGGGTTGTGGCCATGGAGCCTCGCTCCTGAGCGCCGCGCGGCATCGTACAAAGCGGCACCTTTCCCTGCGCTGCCGCAGAACGTGCGCACAGCCCGGCTGCTGCTCCCAACCGCGGCATGATTTTCCAGGGGCTACGCAGCAAACAGGAGCGTGAATAGGGGTATGAGCTGATGCGAAAGGAGGCAGGCAGCAAGCCCACACCGATCATAAAGTCAGCAGCATTATGTTCAGGTAACATAAACAAAACTGCCCCACTCCATCCCTGCAGCTTAGACACCCTCTGACTTTAGTTACAGGCTCTCACAGGGTAGGGCGGCAGCTCCTTGCTGCGGCCTGTGGCTCCTAGGCACGTGCACACACCTCAACGAGGCTTATGGAGCCGTAGCTGCTCCCAGCGTAAAGCACAGGGCAGTCCAAAGCAGTGAGACACTCTGGAAAAGGATCAGAGAGGATGCTCGGCCTAGCTGAACCTGCCTGGGAAATATTCCAGGAAGGTCCATGCTTGCCTGGCAGCGCGGCGGCTTCCCGTGCTCTCTGTGCCTCTGCACTCAGCTGTGCCGGCTCCAGCAAGGGGGGCTGAAGAGCACACTCATTTTTAATGTCAATTTGCCTCTGTGTGAAAAGACGAAGGCGAAAGATAAATTGTCTGAACAGTCTAACAATTCAACTACAGTAAGATAAAATTGTGTCTCCTCTATTAATTAAGCTAGTCAGCTGCCATTAAGAAGTGCAAACAAATTAAAGTTCAATTTGTTGAGACTTTGGACCTCCTATCCTTTCACAAGATCCACACATGAAATCTGTAACAATTTTGGCTGCCTTTTCTTTCTCAAAAAAAAAAACAAAAAAACTTTCTTTAAAAAAAGAAATACAAGAAACACGTCAGTCTTGATGTTAGTGTAAGACCTAATCATTTAACTCAGAATTGCAAATATTTTCATGATTATTTTGGAAAATTTAAAAAAATCAAGTTTGACATGAGTTTAGTACTAACCAGGCTCCCAATGCAAGTTATGTGTTTTTTAAATGAATTATTTAAAACAGTTTCAGTAGCCACTGAGAAGAAGGAGATGCCATTAAAAAGGGCCGGGCCCAGGTAACGGTGCAGAGCTGGTGCCTTCCCACAGCCGAGCGGGGCTGCTGCGCACGCAGAGCGCCCCAACTGCCAGCAGCACCGGTGGCAAAAGAGGCTACAGAACCTCCCTGCCTCCTGGGGCCAGTCCCACACGGTCAGCAAGAACCAC
>JAUBOD010000351.1:2906358-2913858 GCA_032353885.1 Nothura maculosa | reverse complement strand
TGATACTAATCAAGCTGTCAAAAGGTAGCGGCGGCAGGCAACTGCCACCGCGTTCCTGCCAGCATCCGGACCCACGGCAAGGGGAGGGAATCGAGTTCCTGCCCCATGCCAAGTTAGGTTCAAAAAAAATCTTTTCATTCTTGTCATGAAATGCCACCCAGGCTGTTATTTAAATAGCCAGCAGCAGGGTACTGTGCCTTTGGCACAACAATGTTCACCCAGGTGAAATGCAGAAATACTGTATTGATAATCAAACACCTAAAAACTGACCCCTGTGACTTGCACTAAGTAAATCTTTAAAAGGTAACGTGCGGGGGAATGTCCCCTAAGGCGGCAGTCGGAACAAAATGCCACCTTGCTAATTGCCGTCACGCTGGTCCATACAAGCCACCACACAGCCCCATCTCCCACACGGCCAGGTCCTCCAATGCCGCAGAGCATGGAAACAGGAGAAACTAGAGGGCACAGTTTAGTTACACAGCATCAGATTTACAACTCCTGCCCAGAACTGCTAAATTAATCCTTTATCCTTCCAAAAGAGCCACGATCCTGCTAATGAAATTTGGGAGCGCTCTGGAAGGAGGTGCTGAGCGCCGGAGCACTGCCACTCGCCCACGGCAGGGTGCGTGCGGGCAGCTGTGGTCCCCGGGCTGCGACGCCGCGGGCGGCAGCGACGCCGCAGCATCGGTGCTGGCAACCTCTGCACAAGAGGCCGCGCTGCCGTGGTGCCCAACGCGGACAGGGACTCATCTACGGCCAAAGAAGTGAATGAAGAGAGTCCAGCTGACTAGAAAGGTTTTGGGATACAGCCCATAACACCGAAGAGTTTTGGCAGCAGAAGGGATTGTCTGTATATGAGACTGGGATGAACCTGATTTTTAAATTTTTTTAAATTAAACATGGTAAAGCAGGGAAACAAAGGAGCTGGTTGTTGTTTGGAATTCTGCTCTACATATACCATTTTAATACACTGTGGGATAAGACAGTTGGTGGTTTGCTGTTAGTTCACCCAAAATAAATGAGTGTATGACTAAATCAAATGATTAAGTTAGTTTCCACTTCTGGCCTCTCGCAGTCCAGAGCGCTAAGGACAAAACGGAGCGACAAAAGGGAGCTGTCCGGGCATGGTCACCGCAGCATCCAACGCACAGGGCAGCGCGGTGCCGCATCCCAGCCCGGCCTGCCCCGGTGGGCAGCAACACGGTGCCAAAACACGGGCACAAAGGTAACCAGTAGGAGCTCCCACCCTTTGGTTAGGAAGCAGTATCTGGTGAGCCATGGGCACTGGCGCAGCTCCATGGGGAAGGTATGGACACTCTGGGGCTGACAATCTCGCCAGTTTTTTAGTGGAAGGCTCCAGGAAATGTTCCACATAGCCCTCATAGTTTGCTGGCTTCAGACTTAAACGCATACATGCACACCCAGACCCCATCCCTTCTTAAGTTCCCTTTGAGGTTTCCATGTGCTGCTGCTTTTCCCCACTGTGCTCTTCCCTACCATGCACTGTGGCCAGCTGTGTACACTGGGGAAAGCTGCTGCGAAACACGCGAGTCACGGTCCTACCTGGCCTAGCGAGTTCCACACTGCCCTCTTTGAGGTGCACGGGTGTCTGCAATGAAATTAGCCAAGATCTCAGATACCTGGGTATTAAAAGGCGGCTTGGGTGGGGAGGGGAGCAGTTCTCAAAGGGGCTTCGAGCATCTCCAGAGAGGAAAGAGCTAGCTAGACCTGGGAACGCAGCCTAGAGTCAGAAGAGAACAAATCCCGCGTAGAACTGCCTCCGTATCCAAGTGAACACGTGTGTGCACCTATGTAGCTCTAGCTACATATATCTGTCTGCGTGTATGTGCGCCTGTGTGTGTATGTATACATATTTATAAGTAAAGTTCAGGTCTTAAGCAATGCACAAAGACTCTGATATATCTGAGGGCTGTTGTTTTTTTCCCCATACCCTGCTGTCCAGATGTAAGCTGTGAAACCCATCCAAGTTCCTTCGCAAGGGAAGTGTTGAGCCAGGCGGTTCAGGCTGAGCTGCTGCAGTTATCACTCCATTGAAAATGAACAACAAATTCAAGTAACAGAGGCTGGTTTTGATTCTGGATCTTTCTGGGGTTTCTTTCTCTAGCAGCCACCCCCACTCTCTCACCTCTCTCCCACTCTTCCCTGCTTACCATAAAGTTATGATGCCCTTTCCTAGAATAATGAATGGAATTCCCAGATTATTATTTTAGAGGCTTAACTGATTCTCAGTGTTTTCTGTGCGCTTAGCACTTATACAAAGAGGCTTTTTTATATGTCTTTCAGCAAATACAGAAAAGGGCTTGGAGTCCCTATTCCTCTAATAGTTTCAACAGATAGTCACATTTACTTCCAAAGATTTCTTTCCCCTCTAATCACAGTGCAGCCGCAGGCTGCATGCAGCTGCATTACACACCTATCTATGCATCTGCACCCACAAACAGAGCCTCTCTATTTCTAAAGTCTTTTTTAAAAAGCATATGTAGCTTGCATGCTGCTCACTGTACCAAACTAAACGCATGTTGCAATCCTGCTTCCACTTCTGTACGTTATTTATTTCCAGGTAATCTCAGCTGACAGCCTACTAGCTGTCGCTGTGGCCAATTTTGCACTGAGTCTTTTCCTCCATGCAGATGTGCAGCTCTATTCGCCTTTTCTTTACTTCTCTGTAAATGCCATATGGACAGAAATCATTGAGTCACCAGATCATACATTTATTTTTATGATATATTATGCTGTTTGATGTCATGTTGACATCTAATTGATGCTGCTTTTGCTTTTTTTTGTCTTTGTTTTGTTTCTTGGTTTCAATAAAAAGAGAATTTAAAAAAGGCTGCAGAGTGATGACTTAAGGTACTGACAGACATGAACATAGCATGCATCTCTTATGATGTGCTGCTGAGTAATTGGCTATATTTCTAGCTTTAGATAACATACAGAAGACCTCTGCATTTTTACCGCATAGTGAAGTATTTGTGTAAGCCTAGCCTATAACCTCAAAGAACTTTTTTTCCTCTAGCAAGAAGTACATACAGAACATGTTTTCAATAAGGGCTTAACCCATGATTTAAGAGCCAATAAAGAAGAGTTTTCCAAAAAGAAATAAGAAAGCAACAACCAAACTGAAATCCAACATACTGAAGATTAAATATGTTCCACCAGCATAACAGTGTCTTATTGTACACAAGGAGTAGAAGGGGATGATTAATAGCAAAATGGTATGTACGTCAAAAGAAAAATAAATGCAATTTAGACAAAGTACACACTTATTAACAGAGAACATCATTTAGTTACTCAGATGGCAGCAAGGGGAGGATGGAGCTAGCAGAGAATGTATTTCACTATGTGAAGTCACATTCATCATCTTCTATCCTTCCTTTTTTTTGCTTCTCTCCCACCGCCATCAAGCTAAACTTGCAAAATACAAACACTGATGAATCCCCTGCTGGAATAAGATCAGTGCCTAAGTGCCCAGTTATTTCAGCAGATTCAGGATTTCCCTCGAGGCTTTTACCAGCCAGAAGCCCTGGCCACCAGAGCAGGAGAGGGAACGGATGCCTGTGCTCCCCTGCAGCACCTTGGTGTCCTTGAAACCCAAAGCTGATACTTTGCTGTATTGTTTCAGAAAAATAGCGGCCACAGTGCTCAAATATTTTCAAGGTATATAAATATTTAAATAAGTAAATAAATGTTGATTTGTAAGGTCAACAAGAAAGGTAAAAGTTAAACCAAGAAAAGAGTTTTTACAAGTTGTAAATGAGCAGAAAACAAAGTCTCGAACAGAAATGCCCATTCGACATTAACTCTAGAAATCGCTACCACTCCTACTTCACCTAAATAAATACGTATAGATATACATACACAGTAGAAGACAGAAGGAAAATGCAGGCCATAATACCATCAAGAATTACCTGAAGAAAAACATTTTGAGCTTCCCTCTCCTGATACACGATGTCAGCAGAACCTACACAGGGAATTAAAGCCCCCAAGTCACAAGATGCCTGATTTAACTGGACATAAGCTATAAATCAAAGACCAAGTGGCAGATTCAAATACACTTCTCCAAACTCCCATTCTCAAAACTCTTAACTCCCTCTCTGAAGACTGCAAACTATCCCAAAAAATGCCTTGGTTATGCTCTCATCCGCCCAGCATCACCTCTGCAGAAACATTCTGTGGAAATGCAGGCACGTTTCTTTTCCTACCATTCTCCCTAGATGAGTGAATCCTTCCATCTGCAAGGACATTCTCAAAATCTCTGCACTACAAAGGAGTTACAAATATATAACTCACTCAAGACACAAGTGACAGTACACATAAGTACAATTATAAAAGAAACAACATTAGACGTTTTCATTAGAATCAGCTGAGGTCCTCAAATCTTAAATGAACAAATCAGACAATTTCACTTTTCCTCAACCTCCCCGATTTCCTTGCCTCTTAAATCCCATTGCTACATCGTTTGGTAGGGTCCTTAGATGCTCTTCAGCTCACACAGAAACGTACTCTCCAATCTGGAACCACATTGGCTTGACACAATAAACTATATGGCAGTATGATTGCACAGTGCAGAGATCTTGCTCAAGCAGCCTTCTATTTTGGGTTTCCAATAATATTTATCATCAATCATCCTCAGGATTTTGTACTTTTCAAAACCAGATACTATTGTGCCCTCTAACCAATGCCTAAGTCTCACAGATGCCAAAATCCAAAGAGAAATGCTCCACTGCCAATCGAAAAGTGAGCCTGAGAAAATCACCATAAAGAAAATGAACAAACTGAGGGATCAAACTGGACATTAACACTTCCCAAATCTGGCTGAGAAAACAGCAGCTCAGCAACATGGCCCAGTAGTTCATTCTGTTAGGGAAAGAATGAGAAGCCATGAGGAGCTCAAGGAAACTTGCAAGCATGAGTAGCATGTATGTAGCAAAAGAAGAGAAAATTCTTTTAACTGCATGACGGACAGCATGGCTATGCACCACTAAGGCCCTTTAGATCCTTTTTTCCCCTCCCTAAGCTTCCAGAGAAGCAAATTAATTATTGGCAGCACTACTATGATTCTATCAACATTATAATAGATTTGTTTCATTAATGATCCATTCCCCATAATTGGGCAACTCTAACTATGAGGTAAATTCTTATTGTCATCTCTTGGCATCTAAGTTACCGGCAAACAACACTCTCACTAAAAAACAGTGGTGTTTTAATGCAAGTTTGAAGGAGGCAATCTTCTGAATGTAAGACTGTCATACTTATAAGCAAATGTAGAATGACTTAAAATAAACATTGCAGGAGGGAGCTCATGTTCCTGGCTTCACCAAGCAATCAGCAAGGCATCTGACACGCTACAGAAAACCTGCAAAACTCGGCAAATAAATCATGTAACACCCATTCAGCATCCTACAAAGCACACAGTGGGGAGCTGACACATTATTAACTGGTGGTAATTTTCACAAACTGTAACATACTAAGAACTTTATGACATACATGTAGCGAAATATGTATTTGTGTCTTATAAATATATGCATTTTTAAAGCACGTTACTCAAGATACTGCAATTAAATCACTGAGTCCTGTTGCCCTCAGTGAGTTGCCTCAGAAGCATTACCAGGGAATCTGTCTGGGAAGCCTCTCCCTGCCCTGGCTGCGCACGGAGCCCCGGGGGCCCCAGCTCTGCTCTGTAGCAACCCAACCTCAGCGGTGCTCCGGGCACCTGGGCAAACTCCGCTCACCCAGGCGCTCATCTGAGACCAGAGAGGAGAACCTCAGGGCAAGGAGTTACAAGGTTGTGCTCCTCCTGAACAGGAACCTTCACATTGTGCAAAATATTATGTAAACTGGCTGAAATTCTGCTCTTGCAGATAACACAAAGCCCGTGAGGGTCAATGCAGGCTCCAAGGAAGCTCTAATGCCCAACAGAAGGCAAGAACTGAAGCTGATGGGACACAGACCTCAGCTTTCAACCAAAGTATCTTTTCCCTTAGCCTCTGGGAAGATTTATGTGACTTGATAGACCAGATGCAAAGCTCACCTGCCTCCTTCAGACGAGCCAGCAGCAATCTGTGGATGGTAAACTGCTTTTTTACTGTTCTGACACTGTTCTTGTGAAGACACGCAGGGAGAACTCGGGGTCCCAAAGGCTAGTAGCAGAAATTGGCCCTTTACCATCCCTCATTGCAGCCTGCCAAGCAGCAGATAAACTTGCACTGCACTTCATCTGATACTTTCATACGCACAACCCTTTAGAAGGCTCAGTAGCTTTTATTTAAATAAAATCAGACAAGATTAAAAAAAAAAAAAAACCTAAAGCAGAAAATACAGGCTAGCTGTGAAAGCCGAGAGCATTTTCCCCTCCATTGTCCATTATTCTTTAATGTATCATTCTCTTCCTTCATGTAGGCCAAAAACATAAATCCAAAGTAAACACAAAAGGCAAATAGCTTGTGAAGGCCAGGCAAATATTTGAAAAGCAAAAAAGAGATTCTGCTTTTATCTCTCGATCACCCTACATTTAGCAGGGCGGGGAGAGGGGTTCCTTTTGCCTTTTCTTTCTTGTTTTCCTTTGTCTTTTTACCTCAAGGAATGCAGCCAGGGCAGGTCCATGGTGTGGCTTGGGCTAGGGATGGTTATCAGGCTATAAACAATAGCAATGGACTAACAAAGGTCGCAAAATTGTCCCCTGCCTGTTATCAGCCCGCAGAGAAAACTTGGCACTGTAAAAGGGCTATTAGGTGATAAACCAATACATTAAAAATCTTGATCCAACAGTATTTTTAAACTATGAAAATTGCGTCCTGACCTTGCGATGTGATAGATGTCACTTAGAAGCGAAGTACAGGTGTTTGTGCAGAGCTGAATGGTTTTAATTAGGTTCCTCAAAATTAGCGTAACACCACTCCAGGGACGAGAGAGAAGACTGGGGCCTTCCACTGTGCTGCTTGTGTTAAGCAGTACCGCAACATTAGAAAAAATCCCTGCAAGCTACAATGATAAGAGAGGGTCAGTGAGCCCCAATCATCTAGCAGAAAGAGCCAGGGACTTGCTGCCACCTAAGTGAGGGCTCTGAACTGAGCGAGGAAAGGCATTAGGTGGGCAGAAAGCTCTTGAAACGAAATGGAAAAGGCAAAAGCCTTTTCTGCCTCCATCTCCCCAGCTCAGAACTCTTGAGTTGCTCAGGAATAAAGATTTTCGGGTGGCTGGCAGTTCAATGCACTGGGTTGAAGCTCTCCTGACAATAAATGTCTTTTCCAAAGACACCAAAAAAGCAGCAATTCCATCAGGAAAGGGACTATTGGGTCCTCTCTTTCAGAGTGGGATCATTGGTTGGAAATACATGGGAAAGCTAGCTCCTCTGCCTTGGGTGCCTCTGTTTCATGGATAACAGCTCATTACAGTGTAACACATCATAAAATAAAATAAAATAAAATAAAATAAAATAAAATAAAATAAAATAAAATAAAATAAAATAAAATAAAATAA
>JAUBOD010000351.1:2894620-2906287 GCA_032353885.1 Nothura maculosa | reverse complement strand
TAAAATAAAATAAAATAAAATAAAATAAAATAAAATAAAATAAAATAAAATAAAATAAAATAAAATAAAATATTGAAGAGAAGAAAACATCAGTAATTCTATAAAATGAACACTAGTGATTTCTTAAATTGTATGCAAATATAGTTCATGATCCTATGCTCTTTTAACGAATCCAAGCAAAGATATCAAAGATGATGTTAAAAATATCATTGCACTGGGCAAGGTGAGGATTTTTTTAATAGTAACAGCTTCAAAAACCTTACGTCACCTAATTTCTTGCCTGCTTACAGAAAAAAAATTGCATGAGGAGGAAAAAAAGAACAGAATAGACTGACAAGAACTAAATGAGTTTATCATGGAGTTCATGAGCATACTGCTACTATTCCTACAGATATTGCCTGGAAAGTGGTTTGCAGTGCCTTGTTTTCTTGAAATCCTTGTAAAAATCAACTTGACAAATAACAGAAAAAAAGTCTTTAATCTCTAAAACCAGTTTTGTATCTATTTTAATTAATAAATGAGTATGCACAATGTCCAGTTCCTTATCCACTTAAAACCAGAAGTACAGAGAGTAAAGTAGTAGCATGGCTGGATGGCCATGAGTCCATTGCCTTACTAGAAGAGACCTATATATTTTAAAGTAATACAGGCCATTACTATGTGCATGTATATAAACGTCCACTAGACACATGCATGTATACATTCACCTAGGTATATATGCAAATATACGCACTAATTTCCATGCCCAGAAACACACAGCATTGAGACAAAGTGCATGTATGTGTATATGCATACAGACACATCAATATACATACATAAAATCTATGACTGTAACGAAATACAGGCACACATACAGCTAGTCAGGAAGGAGCCCACAAAATGAGTTGTTACTAATGAAGACTATAATAAATAACTATTCTAGTACTTACTAGACTGCTGTCTGCACTTCACATTGCAGGCTGGCAGCTTTTGTTCGCAAACTTGCCAAAGAGTGGATCACTTCCTAAGTCCACGTCTGAAAACACTGTGCAGGTTTACAAAGCTATAGATTTTTAAGCAAAACTACATGCTATTTTTTTCTTTCAATTGCTTATTGTGCACTTCTCTCTCTCTAGACTTGGCTGGCATCAGTCAGCCAATTTCATATGGTTTTAATAATTTATGAAGATGTATTCAGATATATGGGCACATTTTTTAAAACTAAAACAGTTGCAGCGCTGCTGGAGGTGCAGAAGTAAAACCAGAACACCACCACTGATGAATTAAAATTCAGCTAAGAATAAATTGTGTTTCAGTGGTGCAGATGAAATCTTGCACGAGAACAGTAAATCATTCTTGCCTCTGCTGCTGAAAGTGTGTGGGCAATTTTGTGTCTTGGATTTCTATGATCATCTACCACCTAAGGTGAGTTGATTCTGCCCTTGAAGGTTGGCAGTGTGATGGAGCAAAAACTGTGCAGGAAAAGGCCCAGCAATTTATTTGCTGCCTCCACACTTCTTTTCTAATTTATTTCCTAAAAGTATTTGTTTTAGGAAAGTGGATAACTGATTCAAACAATAGAGAAGCTACTGATCCTTGCTGTCACTTCCCATTCTCTGCACCTGTTTGCTAGGAGAGCTAAAGCAGACAGGAAAAGGCAGGACAGGGCACCCTGGCTCACCTCACCAGGGCAAGAGAGGAGCGCCCCAGTGAAGCGCATCCGCCGACCCCAGCGTGAGACCAGCGCAGCTCCGCACAGAGCCTCGTCTTCCTCCAAGCAAAAGGGTTGTGCTGCTGGCCGCAGGAGCTGAGTACTGCAGAGTCCTGCTCTGACTCGGTGCTGCCTTAGCTCACGAGCCCATCACCCCAAACCTCACGCGTTCTTCAATATGGGCAACTTGGGCTCATACGCACTAAGTGCCCAGCTGCGAGTGCAGCCAGACAAGGAGGCTCACTCCTCACCGAAAACCCGGCCCTCCCCTCCTCAGAGGAACTGAAAACCAAACAGAGCTTCTCTCCTGCAGCGTTTGATTTGGCCCTTACATGAAACAACACTGTAGATTAATAATCTGCTTCAGCAGACAGTTGTCATGGGGTCACTTGAAGCTACTTTGTTTTCCTGCAAAATTGTGCAACTGTAACACGGTGATAGCCTTAAACAGGCTACAAGAGATGAGAAAGATGTAAAGAAGGGGGGTGGGGGAAAGCAATGCACATTTTTCTAGATGTAAAGAAAAATGTAGTCTATTCAAAAGTTATAGACAAGAAAACTCTGGCATATGTACAAGTGTATGTACTGTACACATATAATACCTCAATAAATGCTCAAAGCTTGCCTCAGAAAAGAAAAAACAAACATCTATGTGATTTAAGACACATTTTTCATGCAAGAACTGTGATGTCTGCTCATACATGTTTCTTTTTTTAACCTCAATAAATAAGAAAGTAAACCAGCCATCTCTAGGTGGAAATTAAACAAATATGAGCTTGACAAAAAGTCTACTTTGAAAGAACTGAGCGAGCACGAGCAGTCAGACCGGCCTGTAAGAGGAGGCCGCACACACGGCCGCGGGGGAGCAGAAACAGGGTCTCCTCCTGGCCAGGCTCCTCATCCTGCTCCAAGCGAGAGGCCAAGGCGGGATCCTCTTCTCTCCAGGTGGGAGAGAAGCAGCAGTCCCTGTGCTTTCCAGCCGCTTGGGCCTCCTCCCTGCGTGGCCCTCGCTCCCTTTGCTGCACTGACAATTCCCTGTTTCATTCCCAAGGCGGCTGCGTTTGCCCCGCGCTCGCAGCACCCGCAGGGCACCGCGTCACCAGGCTGGTCCGCCCATGGAACGGCAGTCGCTTAGTGCCCTTTGGCTCTTGCGTGGCACCGCCAGGGAAATTCATTTGAGCTCTTTCATTGCAATTAAAACGTTGGTCTTAAAGCACTCTGAATAACTACGTATCTGCATGAATGCCAACTCGGGCTATCTCTGGGAGAAATGCCATGATAAATACCAGCAGATTCTCCTCTCACATCTTAAAAAACACAACCAAAGCCTGTACAGCAAAGAGAAGGATATACATTTAACAGCCCAATGGATGTGATGTAACCACCGGTACCACCAAATTTTATGCAGATGGTGAAATATGATGCAGGTTTGATTGCTCCAGCAGTTAGTAACTGAAAATAAAATGATGAGCCTTCAAGAAACACACAGTTTCACAAGTATGGCTTTTCATAGCTGCTGGAATATCTTGGATATAATAAAGAACACATGTAACTTCTATTTCTGATGAAGAAAAAAAACAGAATGAAAAAACTTTCCCTCTAACAGCACATAATTAACTCTTTAAGCTCTTCTTTCCTTGCAGCTGTTGAAATGATAATTATTTTCCAAAAGACAGTAAAAATGCTGACCTCTATAGCAAAAAGAAAGCTTGGAAGGTTTCTCTCTACATTACCAGAGAAGGAACAAGTGACAGTGAGCAAATCCTTTGCTTCCACAAGGAGATTTCTACCTCCCTTATGTTCTCCCTTTAATGCCCTTGCCCAGACAGATGCCCTGGATAAGAAGCCCCACTCCTGCCCCATGTCACTTGTTACCCACCTTTGTGATGGTGTCTTGGCCCTGGGCACCCTATGGGGCTGATGAGTAAGGACTCTGCAAAAGCTCAGGTGCTCCGTGACTTGCAAGCGTGTGGTGAGGCGACAGCCTGCAGGCCAGCACAGCACCAGCTGCACCATATTTATCTACTTGTTTATCAAAGAGTTTCCCCCTCATTGTGTGGATAACTGACCTTAGCCACGGCTAATAGGACATGAGCTTCCTTGAACTACGCAGCTTTACACTGAATCTTATAAAATACTCCCGTGTTATCCATGTAGCCTCACTGAGCTCCTAATGGACTGAAACCCATTCTCTGTGCAGCGCTGGCACCGCACACGAGGTGTGGCGCCGAGAGCTGCACAGCCTGGCCCGACGTGCCCATGGCCATCTGCTCCTGCGGGCCGCCGCCTCGCTGCTTCCCGCAGCTTCGCAAGCACGGAGGGAGGCAGCGGGGGGACCAGGGCCCCGTCTCCCACGCAGCAGCAAGGCCGGCCGGTCGGAGGCTGCAGGGGAAGCGCCTCAGCCTGTGCCCTGCGGCTGCGCGCGCAGCTGGGCATGGAGCTCAGCAAATGGCTCCAGAACTTCACCCTGTCCCAGCCTCGAGCCTCTCGACGGGCAGGGAGCTGCACGTTCTGCCTCGACCCAAAACGCAACAGCTTGAGCGATCACGCAAGCCATGCTCAGGCTCACTGTTCCGCTGAATCTGATGAGGTTCTTATCAACTTGTTCCAGACGTGACAAACTACGTCAAACTTTTTTTTTTTTTTTTTTAAATAAGAAGCTAAGAAGCTACAACTGGCACCAAAGCAAAGATTGTGTCAACGGTCCTGTTTGTTTGTAGGGGGATTTTTTGGGGGGTTACACTAGGGAATCCGCTAAGTTGGAAATGAGTCGCCAGAACGCGCATGAAAGGACACTTGCTGCTTAGCATCTTCTGTTCCCATTTTTTTTTAATTATACTATTTTTACTACAGTCAAATTACTGAACTTACAGTTATCTTTTGCCAGGTCACAGTTGGGGGGTTATTTCAAGACTCTTTCTCTTTAGTTCTGATCTCTAGAAAGATGCAGTTAGTGTTTGTTTCACTTAGAATCTATCACTAAACTCAACTGAAATAGATGTTAAACTGATTACTAATTAAAGTCTGTCACTTTAACTAGTACTGCCCTAAAGCTTAGATATCCATCACATACAAACACAAAATGCAATAAACTCTGAGATAATACCCCAACTGCAATGAATTTGCATTTGTGAGTTAGTATTCATGCACAAACACACTTCCCCTTTTAATCCTTTGGTGCAAGGGAGCCGCACTTGTTTTGCAGCAAAACAACCCGGGCTGCTCCGGAAGATGTTCCCGGCAGAGCATTCCAAAGATTCACTCGTGCAGGAAAACACAGGAGCTGAGCTCCCTTGCCAGTTCTTTCCTAATTTTAAGCTTAGCTCTCCCACTCGGGAGCAAGTGTTCTGCTCCAACACCAGTTAAGAGAGCTGATCTAATTTAACTTTCATTTTTCCCGTAAACATCTGGAAAACTTTGTTTCTCTAATCAGTTTCCAACTCTCCAATCAGTTTCTTACTTTCCTCCCCTAATTACAATCTTGTTTTTTTCTACATATATTATTTGTGTGATAATTTTTCATCACAGGTTTTGTTGCTCTTTATATCTCTCTGAGATCCTAGTGTTCAAATTCAGGCAAAGCAGCTTCCTCCTGACATTCCCCTTCTCTTTCCTAGCCAGCTAGGATAGGCCACCGGAAGGCTTTTGCCTGTCTCTAGGTGAATGCCTAGCATGCCTTCCTAGAGGCCCCCAGTTGTTGCTCTGATAGCTCCGTTGCCAGCAAACACTGGATGTTAATTCCTCTCAAGTGAGGAGCTACCTGGCAGGAAAGGCTCCTGGGGAGGCCCCAGCGCAGGGCAGGGCAGCCGCCCTCTCACAGCACCAGCCGCTCTTTCACTTTCTTTATTCACTGTCCTCCCCTTCTCTCCAAATCTGCCTTTGCCCTAGGCCTTATTTTAATCCCATTCTCAAAATCAAAAGGTTTCCTCCTACTTTGTAAGGCTCATAAAAGGTTAGCACGTCTATCTAAACTGCTACAGGGGCTCAGCCTTCAGATTTCAGCTACTTTGAGTTTTTATCTGTATGCTGAGCCTTGTACCACCAGAGCCCTTTCCATGTGGCTTGCAGGCTAAGGCAGGGGAAGAGGCTGAAGGCTGCAGACAGGCAAGTCTCTCCCCCCTGCACAAATACTGCAGTAACTCTAGACATACTTAAGGTTGTTCCACTAGCAAAACAAGAAGCATTTTTTAAAGAATACTCCTAATATAATTAACAGCACATAACTTAACAAGATAGGAAGAATATGAAATACTATATACAGTTATTCCAATTTCCATAGGGCAAGACTATTATTATTTAATACATTTTATGCTCTCACCTAATGAACTAAATTTTGAAATCTAAGTTTAAAAATGAATGTTTGTCACCCCTATTGAGTAATGTCAGCAGCGCAAATATAGCAGGCCATTTCCAAAGCATTCTCAAGACAGAGCTATCAGTCCTTAGTCAAATTAGCAGAATTATACAGAGATTATTTCCAGCTGATCTAATGGCTTGCTTTGCCTTTCTCTAGATCAACACACTAGGATGTTTTACCAAACATCCATTTCCTTCTATCCCTGGATCATAGATTCTGCAATCCCCTCCCACAAAAAATGTTTGTTAAATGGACATGAATGTATTTAAAATATTTTAAAACAAACTTGAATAAATCATTTACAGTGTGAATCCTGCAATCTAAAAAGTCTGAGCATGAAAGAGCTGTGCAACTTAAAAGTCTCCATAAACTTCTACCTTATGTTCAAGCAGAACTAAAGAAAAAATTACATAATATATTAGCTTGCAATTGCAAAGGACTCTTCAGGTTTTGTATTCAGCTCTCAGACTCAAACACAAACTAGTAAAGAATTGTCAAGCTGTTCCACAAACAAACATACCGCAGAGCTAACAAGTATTTCCTCTCTTCCCAATGTGAAAGAACTTGAATTTCTCTCATTCATTTGGAAAAGTGAGGATCAACATATACTGCTTCATATCCCGACAGTTTAAGCAAATTAGCAAACATTCCTTTTGCAGTTAAATTATCTCAAAATGAAAAACAGAACAAAAAGGTTTTACTTCTCTGAGAAGATGTCCAGCTTACCTGACTCTGCCATTCCACACCGACAGGCTGAACAATATTATCAGCTCTTCAGGTACTAATTCTTGCTAACTAGAAGGATATTTTCTCTCTTGCTGGATTAATAATCAACTTTCCTGATAGTTCATTTGCAATTCTCTGCTGGTTAACCCTTTACATGGCTCCTATTCTGAACTGAGCTGCTTATCCTGTCCAGTCCATGTTAACAGGAAAAGAACAAACACAGACATGACAATTAAATGAAGAACTAACAAGGAAGTTAAAGAACAGATGGATTTAAAAAACAAAATGCCGGGAATTCTTAAAAAGTAGTTTCTCCTAACGATTCAGTCTTTAAATCCAAGATCCCAACAAGCCAAAGCATCAACGAACTGAAAACTGGAAGTCCCGTGTCTAGTGTGACCGCATGCTCCCTCGAAGCGGTTGCCTGACTTCTCCCTTCCACCTACATCCCAGTCCGACACCGGCCTGCAGAGCTCTCAAAATAACATCTTTTATTATTGAACAGTTTGCTGAGAAATTACCACGGTTATCAGTGTGGGCAAGGCCATCCATCTGTGTTGTCAGAAAGCAAAAGCAAGAGTGGCCAGGAGGAAAAATGAGATAAGAGAGGCCCAGAATGGCTAAAAAAGGGAGTTCAAGTAAGGTCAGAAGAGTTTAGGATGGGATACTTTGTAATTACATGTAGGTTTTTCTTTTTCCAAAGATATCTGTAGCGAATTTCTTACATTTTGTCAGTTTTGTAAGAATTCAGCACATTTTGGTAGCTCTGTTCTGAACTGAACACAGAGATTATTCACGGGCTTGAGAGATCTAGCATGAGAAGGTGAAAAACACTGCAAAGCCCAAAGTGGAGAAATAGCCCCCCTTTGGGGCTATAAGGCGGACTTTGGGATGTGTTTGGATGGAGGGAAGAGGGGAAGAATAATAAAGTTGTTGCCTGGCTGAGGCATCATGTTGCAAAAAGAGTTATAAAGAAGGAAACAAAGACTTTACATTTCTTTTCTCTTTTTTTTTCCCCTTCTTTTCTGGAAAACACTGACTTAGCTTTCTTCTAAGAACATAAAAGATTACAGTTCCTTCCACTAAGAGGAAAGCTCTCCCTGGTAAAAGCAAGCAGTAGTTATTTTATCAAATAATACTGAAGTACTGTGGATTTTCCTTTAGACAACGAGATACAGGCTCCTAAAGTTACGACACGGCACAGAAGAGGCTTTTATCTATTTCCCCTTGCAAAAGAACAGTCCTATAGCAAATGTGTTTTTACATGACTGTAGGTTTCTCTACTGTGATGCCTAATGCAGTTTGCTGTAAACTTTCTATGATATGTGCTGCTGAATTCATGAAAAAAAGCCATAAAGTGTGGAAGTAGACTTACTTCAGGTTTATAGTTAATTTTATTCCGCGCGTGTTGGAAGGCAAACCTTTTAGGAACACCAACAACGCGAGAAAACTACAACAACTAAATTTATTGTTGAGCATCGCAGCAGCGGTACTCCTGGGGGCTCCTCTTCATGGGAAGAAAGCTTAAACAACCCTTTCTAACACATTGGACTGCTTCCCAGAGATGCGGCGGCCTACAGCGGCAGCGCCGAACAAAGGCGGCTGGAGCAGCTCGGCAGTAAACAGCCCCTTTCAGAGGATGGCCACAAATAAATGCAACTTTGTTTAATAAAGGCAAATTACAGTCATCTTGTGGGCTGGGGAAGGTGCATTATCTCTCTCTCCCGTTTCACCTGACTAAGCCCCTGGTATCTCTCCTATCACCTGAGCGAGTGCTTGGCTGGAAAGAATAGGAACAAACAATCCCTTATTGTGGAGGGGACAGCGACCTTCCATGTCCTTGGGGCTGCCATGACCTTTCCTCTCCCCTCGCCTCCCATGTGCCCTCCTAACAACTAAAACTACCCTCACTCAGGCTGAATTCCAGATTGTCATAAAAAAGCCCTGTCCTTTCAAAACAAAACCAATTTTTACACCAAGGTGGAGGAGAAACACAGGTCCATTGTTCGTGCACAGATGGAAGTTCGAGTTACTAGGGCAACAGCTCTAATCCCCCTTTTTACCACCTTTTTCACATCATTGGCCTATCAAGTGTGCTACCTTTTAACTCATAAGCTCAAAAGCTGGTAGTCTAACTGACTGCCCTAATTAGCCACGATTTTCACAGTACAGACAACATGATGAGCTAATCGAAATTTGCAAAATAATGACGTACCTCCAGCAAATATTCCTCCTCCTGAGGCCCAGTCTTAGAATAACAATAATGAGACCATTATTAGAGGAGGGCATTAAAATGCTGCACTGCTGCTAAACAGAGAACTTAATTGTTCTGGTCTTGTCCATTGAATCAACAACCTATTGTTGTGGACTTGAAAAATAAAGGGCCGCAGAATGGGTGCCATAATGATTGGTCTGTGCTGCCATACCAGCACTCTGCAGAATTGTTTTCCTTTTGAAACTCTTGATGGACTAGTAGTTTTGTTTAAAAGTAATATAAAAGGCAATTGTCTGGATAAAAAGTCCTATTTATTGAAATCTTTAGAAGCGGGCGCATGGATTTGGTCGTGACCCCCAAGACAAAAACATAAGGGCCCTAATAATGCTATTTGCAGAGGCCGCTGCTTGCAGTGACACTAGATAACGGGGGCCTGTCTGGCTACTGTAAAAGGAAGCGCCGAGTTTCCTTCGCACACAGACACCACGGCAGAAGGTCACGCAGTGGACAGATCCACCTCGTCTGCTAAAAGGAAGACGTTTGTATCAAAAAAAATACTAGCAGCTTGATCTATTTGCTCATAAGCTTGGATCTGGCGGCTACATCAAACTGATCCAAAGGGAGGCGTACGTCAGGCATAGCACAGGACTCTTTCGTTTAGCTTTGGATTTTATGGATAGTCAAAAGGATCTTCTCTTTGCTCTTCTACAGAATTGTCCTCTGAAATTCATGGTGCAGAGCTGATTAACACACTTAGAGATGCAGCAAGTCAACTGATGCGATCCCTGACTCGCTCAACACAGAATATGTCATTTACTTAGAAGTAAAATCATGTCTCTATTTACCTGTCTATATTGCCACATATGAAGTGCACAAAAACTGACTATGGCTCTAGGCTAATAAAAACGATAAGAAATAACAGAATTTGGGCTTGAAGGAGCACCCCAAAATTATTATTTACTTCAATGTGAATTTTTTTTTCTCATTCTTGTCAATACACTGTAAATCAAAATAAGGAAAAAAAAGTTAAAAGGAACAAAAAGGGCAAAAACTTAAAAGTTAAAGGTTAAGCGGCAAGGCATTTTCCGCAGTGCTTAGTCCCGCTTGCTTAATGTCAAGTTATCTTGCACGTACTCACAGAACACATTTCTTTTAAACTCAGAGTCTTTTCTTTTATAAATTGAAAAATGCCTAATATAAGGAAGTATTAAATTGTAAATAGGACCTCTTGCTTCATTCAATCCATGCTTTGCTTCATTTATCTTCATCTTGTTAGGCTAAATTAATTAACAATCTCTGTGTTGCACACTTTCTCTTTTCATTACATCAAATAATGGCCTGGATATGGGAGAAAACCCTCACCACAGGGATCCTGAAGCACTACCTTGAGGAAGAGTCTCTTACATATGTATTGCTTCAGCTGGATTAACTAGCTAGATGTTACACCATTTATTAAATGGATTCCTCATTGCTTTAAAACAATTATGATCCTAATTTTGTAGGAAATGGAATTATTTTTAAAAAATAAGTGTATTGTGCGTATAGCTGGTGAGGCACAAGTCACTAAAAGAATAAACAAACAAGAGTACAAAAATTCATAACTCATCTTACCTTGTTTAGCATAAAAGGTCTGCATTTGAATACAATTTCTGACCAGTTTGACACACTAATGTGTCAAATCTCTCCAACCAGGTTGTTCCATTTGTTCGTGAATGCTCTGCCTATAATTAATTGGATGACTGGAACGGTTTTGCTGGTAAAGCTGGTTATTTTAATACTGTAATAGGGAGCAATGTGCTAAACTATTAGGCAAGGTTTCCTCCTGTAACCTACATTACAGCATCTAGAGCAAAAGGACAAAACAGTAAAGCCTTTTTTAATCTCACCCTGATCAAACAACCCTCTTTCTCCAATCACAGCTTTGTGCGTGATATCTTTCTGCTAGTGTTTCTTATTTAATTAAAACAGACACTGACAGAAGGACATGGATTAGGACTGTAATGATGCATTTACTTAGATTAATCGGAGGCTCCTTTTGGAGTAATGGCTTAGACAAAGAACAAAAGGAAATTGTTATGAAACAGCCTTTTATCCCAGGCAAAGGTCACATTATGAGGTTTTTAATTTTGTCAGCCTCTGTTATATCGGGCCTTGCTACTGGAACATGAGAAGTGCCTCTCTCCCCTTCTCCCCCGAGCAAAGCCAGTTATTATAATACAGCCATTAAAGCTGCAAATTAAAATGTCTGATTTTCAAACAGGTTGCTTGGCTTTCAAGCCCCTCTAATTAGCATGTGGGGCATTGTTGTGCGGGAAGGAGGCCGCAGATGCCGCCGCGGCGCTGCCAGGTGACGGCGCGGCCGCCTCCATCCGCCCTGTGGCCCGCGGAGCCGCTGCGCTCGGCCTTGGTGCCGGCGCCTCCACCCAGGAGCGACCGCGTGCGGCCGAGGCCGCGTGCCCAGTGGCGCCGCACAAGGGGCTGCTGCAGCTTCACCGGGCGGCAGCCCAAGGGGGAACAGTGGACACCCGCATGGGCCCGGGCACAGCCAGAAACTGGGAATGGAGAATTCTTGCTCTCTCGGAAAAAAACTGCAGAGGAACTTCTGTCCTGTCCTCTCTGCAGTACTTTAAAACCTCATGTAACTGACCTCATTCTGGGAACCATGGCTGCAAAAACAGA
>JAUBOD010000351.1:2875939-2894520 GCA_032353885.1 Nothura maculosa | reverse complement strand
CTGTCCTGTCCTCTCTGCAGTACTTTAAAACCTCATGTAACTGACCTCATTCTGGGAACCATGGCTGCAAAAACAGAGCTCCTCCACCAGATGCACAACTCGGTTCCTCTCCAGAAACAGCCCAGCTGGGCCAGGGCCAGCAAACTGGGCTTCTAGACTACACAGAGCTCTCCTGCTGGCAAAGTATGAGCCAGGTCCTCCGAGCAGCTCACAAAGCACACGCCACATTCTGCCACCTTGTAGCCATCGCTGGAGCTCAGAACACAGCCCCAGTCCTGAAGAAGCTTTCACATTTGCCCTGGAAAGTAGTAACATAACTACGTATAATCACTGAAATGTGCTGCGTAAGAAAGGAAAATATGCTTATTTGCAAAAAGTCCATTTCCAGCATGTTAGCAGCCAAACATGTCATCTGCTTACAAAGTGGGAAGCAAATTCTGGTGAACAGAACACAAATAACATTTCCTATGTAGCAGTGTCACATTGGATTGAAAATACGCTGAACTTCACCACCATGCTCTAAAGCCTGGGCATCCCACTGCCATCAGCCAGTGCCACCAGTTTTTTCTACCTTGAGTGCTTTTCTGCCAACATAATCAAATCTTAACATAGCTGAGCCTGTTTGCACAGTCACACGTATCACCCAGTAATAGTCCTTGCTTGCCTCTTGGTTGTTATTCTTTCATTAAAACAAAGAAAAAAAACACCTACATGAGGCAAAAAGAAACACACTAGTATATTTATCTATAAAACAAGACAGTAGCACCTAACAAAAAACAGACGTGTACAAAGTGAGAAGTTGTTCTATCCTCTAAAAGCTGCTGTCAGGACCCTCTCATTATTTTCCTTCCTGGCTGGGCACATACAGCTGCTGGAATTCAACCCAATGGAGTGTTTTAAAGGCACCTTGCAAGGGGGCTCGTGCACAGATATGCACAATGCAAATGCACTGCTCCTCCTCTTGCACCGTTCCTCAAGACACGCCGTGTGCTGCTGCTCCTTTAGTAAGTAATAAAAGCTGCAGTACGGTCCTGTACAGAATGTGAGTCCATGCTCTAAGATGGGAGCTGCTTCGGTAGCAAATTAGCTGCATCATTTCACATTTAGCACCTGGAGAGCTGGCCAGGTACAGCCTGTGTACAAGCAGTCCCTCCATGAATAGTGTCCCGAGGTTCTGCTGAATATCCATGTATTACAGAGGAATATATGCAACAGAAAAACTGTAATCCAGTAATTTAAGATTTCTGTGTAGGAGTCTTGGCAGAGGTGGCCTGGCACAAGGGGAACCCCAGCAGAGCAGCCCCCAGAGGCAGTGCTGTCCTGCCGAGCCCGGTCGCACTGGGGGCCAGTACACACGAAAAAAGGGACCTTCTCACCTTCACGCTTCCAAGAAAAGGTTCCAGGAAAATAATGTGGAGTCATTGGGATGTGATTCACATGGATGTGAGTTTCTAAAACACCAGTTTCATACAGTGGAACCCAATCCCATTCCTCAAATCAGCAACTAGAGACCAGCTTCTAGCACTGATCATACAGAACAGCAATTTTCTCTATCTTCACAAGACGTATCTCTGCACACTCCTGCCAGCTTTTTAAGTTTGTCTCGTCATGCACATCCCACCTCTGTTTTTTCCATGTCTCTTTCTCTACAGGTCTCATCCAGGTGGCATTTTGGTGAGTGAGCAAAAGTAGGGCCATCTGCTCTTTGGGTTTCCACAACACCGTATTTGGGTTGTACAAATTAGCTCTTTTTCAGCCCAAAGAACTGCTGGATCAACCAACTTGCATATTTGATTTAAATGCACTTATTAGATTACATGCTCACCACTAGAATTTCTTACTACTGTCAAGTCTATTTGCTATCCTATGAACACAACTAATTTCAAAACTTCATTCACATCTGGTTTGCAATATACTGTTAAAACACTTAGGCTCAAAACCCTTGTAAATTACTTCCTGCTTATATGTTGCTCATATGAACTTACCAATGGACTTTTGATTTAGCTGCTTAAATTCTCTCAGCAATTTTCAATTTTTCAAATTTTTCAATTTTCCTCTATGTTCATACCAGTCTTTTATTCAGTCATGATGTTAAATTAGGTAAGTGTTGGATCAAAATCACATAAGCAGTCAACTCCATTTTTCTAGCTCTTACCACTAGGTTTTAATAAATGTCAGGGCTACTGTACCCCAAACTATCCTACTCAGGGAATACTGATTTATGCCATCAATCTCTGATTTAAACATGTCCTCCTAACTGTGGGGGCCAAAAATTAAGCTGATAATTTATGCCATATTACACATAATAGCAAGACTACCTGTCAAATGCAGGTAGTATACTTAATGAATACTTCAATCAAATAAATACTGTTGCATTCTAGCATGCAAAAGTAGCCTGCACAAATTATGAGAATATTTTATGTCAAATTAAGTGAAAGGAAAATTATCCATATGCAAACTTGGCTGGCATCTTAGTTCATAAACACAGGGTAGGTCTCATGAGAAACAGGGCCAAGTGCTGTAACTGTTAAGGGATCTCAGTTTGCTGGTGATAACCATGTGAAATGGCTTATACCCAGGAAAGTAACATGCTTATATAATTACAGAGTATCGTTCTCATATACAAAAGATGCTTCTCATCTGCATAAGATAGCTGTGTGTTGAAATTGAATGCCTCCTGAAATATATAATTGGCTAGGTACTACTGACCAGTTTTCCTGCTATCAAAATGCTCCAGCTGGTATTGCCTAAAGAAGGGGAAAAAGGGGGAATACGGAAGACTATGGACTACTTTTGACCTGGCTAATTCCTCTTTCGTGCCTTGCTTTGTCCAAGACGTAAATCACCTTTCTAAAGTGCTTTGAGATCTACTGATAACAAGAGCCTGTCTGAGTGAAACTGGATCCCTGAAGGATTTTGAAGCAGATAACACTTCAAAACAAATCAGCATACTTTCTTCTTTTGCCTCTGCTACAGCTTTCAACGCCAGTACACCAGTTACGCGCTGCGCTATAACAAACTGCCTCCGAGCAGGCGGGCACTTGGCTCACGCCCCGGCTCAGGCAAGGCCGGGCTGCAGCCTCCGGGCCCTCCGGGGCGCTCCGAGCGGGCACCTTCCCTGCCACCCTCCCAGCTCCACGGAGACAACGTTCACACTAAGCGTTTGCACCATCCCTTCCTGGCCAGTCGTTTTTGTCCTGCCTATATAATTATCACAATTTTAAATCATTTCTAAAGAAAGAAATTAAAATATATAGCCTATTAGTAAGAGGATATTCTTTATCCCTGCATGGAAACTGATTTATAATTTCAGTCTTTAAGAGCTTAGTATAATAGACTTCAAAAGTACGACACTTTCGGTATGCATTAATATTTCAGGGCAATAATTAAATCCTTACAAAATATCTACTGCTCACCAGCTGAACTGATGAAAACTAAATTTGTTTAACAAGCAAGCAAAGTAATACCTACTAGAGGTACGCTGAACAAGCTAGAAATATTAAATATCATTGCAACTATTTCATGTTTAACAAAGCAGTAGGAAACATTTTCCTGCCTTCCCATACACACGTGTGCATTCGTGCCTGGTTGTGCTCTCAGTGCCAGGCAAAAGCAATTGTGGCGGCAGCAGCAGCAGTAGCGGCTCCTGCCCACAGGCAAGAGGAGGAAGCCAAGGATCCCGGCGGGCCGGGCGAGAGGAGCGTGAGTGGAGCCAAGGTAGGGCCCGGCGAGAGGCCCCGGCTGGAGCCCGCGACCCTTCCCGTGAAGCAGCCGCCGCTCCAGCTGCCGTCCGCAGCAACGGCAAGCGCTGGCGAGGGCCTCCTTCCAGGAGCTACTTCAGCCTAGATGAACTTCAATGGAAGCCAGAAGTTAAAGAGTTAAATTCCTGAAGTTACACAGAAGTTTAAGATAATCCTGCAGAAAGCGGTTGTCTTAAATCCTAGATAGCTAGATCATTTTGCTTTATTTTTTCCCCAAGCCTGGTCTGCACCTTTTATGATAATGAACTGCATAGTCAGCCCTCACTTGGTAAAACATTTTTGTTGCCCTGCAGTTAAACAAACGCTTTTTTCATTTTCTTTTAAAACAGCCTCCCACTCATGTTTTTCTAAACAACGGCAATCAGTCCAGCCACATCACGTGCACAAGCTGGGCAGCAAAGTCTCCTCTTGCCCCCACTGAAAGGGTTCTTTCCTTATTTCATCGCCTAAGATATAATTCATAATAAATGGGACTTCCCATTTACAATAGGAAATAATAGCGGAAATAATAAGACCTCCAAACTGGCACAGGACTCTGCAGGACTCGGACACCCCACTCCAGCTCTCAGCCCAGGGTTAGCATTTGGCACAGGTAGCAATTTCAGCACAGGCAAGAACAGAAAAGGTAATCTTTCCTTGTTTTTTTTTACATACTGGTCTTCCTAGTGCTGCTATCTGCTCCTTTTCCCCTCTTTTTCTCTTCCTGATTTTTGCCTGGAACCTGCAGAAAACGCAAGTCTGAATACCAAATTTATGGTGGATACCAGGCTGCACGTTATAGTCTCCTGGTTCTTTGCCCTGCAGTATGAAAGATTTGCATAGAGTTGAAATGGGAGAGATCTATACAACCTTCAGTTAAAACATTATTACATTTATATGTTCTTCAATATGAACTAGTAAAAAAAATTATTTTTGTTCCACTTTAGGGCAACATTTTATTACAATTAAATGAACAGGCTTGGCTTTGCTACTTCTTTCAAAAGAATCATGTCCAAAAAGACACAATTTTAGGAAACAGAACTGGAAGATGATACAGGAAATCTGTCCATTTCCACGAGAGGTAATATTAAAGCCAAGTATATTTTGGTGACATTTAAAATCTGAACATTTCCCCTTTATAATTCTTTTACCTATGTGTACAATTTACACCAGAGCTTTGAGAGAGAAAAGACTGAAGTACTTGCCCTCAATCTCAAGGTTATTTTACAGTGTTTCTCTTTATTTATTTTTTCTTTTTTTTTGAATTCCTTATTCTCTGCCTTCCCATCACAGGTGACCATCCCTGCAGCACCATTCCTCTGGCTGGGACTTGGAATAGGCAGCTCCCCAAAGCCAAAGCTAGTGCTGTTTTTCTGATTTCAAGACGAGGGACATTGCAAGGGGGGATAAAGCTTCAGCTCCCATTTCTTTTGAATTTCAGCATCACCTCTGCTACTGAGCATATGACATGGAAACCTAGACAATATGACAAATTACAGAGAGTTGTAACAATTAGACCATAGAAAATTACTAGATCTCCTCTAAGCAATTTAGTACTATGTTCTTTTCAGAAAGAAACTATTTAAACTCTGTTTTACATGAAATAGTTGACAAACTGATGCTTAATTTGTAAGTTTTCTCTCTTGGAGAACACAACGGGAAACCTTGGGTGGCTGCTGCCATGAGTCCCTCGCAGAGCAGCGTCCCCTCACATGCAGCTGCTCTCCCAGGAAACCAGAGCCTGTGGCACTGACGGACACACGGAAGGAGGGCCAATACCAATAAGTGAAAGGACAAAAATGACTTTGGCAGTTATGCAACAATCAGCATGGATTTACACAGAGCAAGAATTTAATAGGATGCTATATTTTTCCACTTGAAGTCCATATTTTATTATAGTGAGCATTCACTTTTTTTCCCAAGACTCAGCCTGAGACAACGGCAGCTAACTTCAAGCTCTATAAAGGAGTCTGAAAGTAGTATTAAAAAAGAGCTTTTTATTCTCATAAAATTTGTACATTAAACTTGACATTTTAAAAGGTTACTTCTGTAGAGAAGAACTAACAGCTATCAAAATCTGAAAACACCAATCAAATTTAAACGTTTCAAACTGAGCTTGCATTAGCGCAGACAATGCTGCATTGCCAACAGCCATGTAAAGCAGAAGAAAGCTCTAAGCTGAGCTGCAAAATTATGCGAATCTTCAAGTTACAGCCTTATTGCATTAAACCTGCAGTTTAGCCAGCGTGTTGCTAGCTACCAAATGGTCTGCATTATGCTACATGGCCAGCCAAGGCAAGCGGATTTCCTACCGCTTTGATCAAATTATCAATTCTGATTGAGTAGGTTCATGACACACTCAGGGAAAAGCTTCCTTTTAAACTTGGCCTTTTTTCATTCTCCTGCCGTACTGGAAATGCGCTTTACTCCTTGCAGATTTTGATATATGTTAGGGTGAAATTAACTCATTTACATGCCCAAAAGTGTATTAAATTTATATTCACCCTAGTCTCTTCTATGTGTGTTTGTTTTATCTACCACATCCAGCTGTAAGTAGAAGAGACAAGTTAGTCCAAGGACATAATGTCTTTCAGACTCTATAGCACTTAGCAGGTTCCTGGGCCTCCAAGGCCTAACAGATTTAAGCAAGACTTTTCACACAATCAGGAAAAGAAAAGCAGGCCAGTCAGCAGATGTCCCATTCAGATAACAAAGAGAATATTTTAGTGACAATGTGAGAAAACAACAGTAAAAATGGAAAAAAAAAAGAAAAAAAAAAAGTCATTGAACCATAGCTCTCTTTTCCCCCTCTCCTTGGAACTGTCGACTGCAGCCTGACTGTGACACGCATTGCAGGCTTCAGAAAATGGAAAGTATAATAATAATAATCCTTATACAGGATTTATTCAAAGATACTCATGTAAAATACTATAAGAAATGTTCTAGCATCAGTGCTAGATCAATGTGATAGATTTTAATTCCTCCAGCAGACTGAGCACCAACTTACTGACAATGTTTTAAAAATACCATGTTCCAAGGTGAAAATGATAAGACCCTTGTCCTGTGCATATTATATTAAACAGACCTATAACAAAATGCTGCTGCATTTGCATCTTGGGTTTCACTTCAGCATAGTGCAAGTACTTGGTGCCTGTGAGTCTGAGGTAGAAACACTGGAACTAGCAAATGGGAAAGGGCTCCCAGTGCCCTGAAAGGGCCACAGGCAGCTCCAAAGCCAGGGAGAGGTGGCAGGGCTGGGGTGCGAACTAGGCTCATCTTAACATTTGTCCTCGTCACTTCAGCTCTTCAAGTGTCTCTTCTTAGACACCATTACTTCAACTAACTAGGCTTAGCAAACCATAATAATGATGGAGATAGCCCGTTTCTGAAGAAACCGGCTTGGGGTGTGGGTTTGAATCAGTATCAGGGAAAAGATGACTACACACCCAACGCTCTGCTCCTCTGCAAGGCCAAGTTTAAATAAAGAAGAATAGTTTTCAGTTATTTTGGCCCACATTTCAATGGCAAGGGAACTGTGAATGAAAGGGGTTCACAAAGACGACTGTTAAACATTAAAGTATAGTATAATCACTGTAGGAATTAGTCATAGCCAGTTTAGACACTGTCCAACCCACTTTCCAACCATCTGCAACAAATGTGCTCCATTAAAACAGAACCATATGGAAAACAAGCTAGCAATTAACACAGCTTCTCTGCATACCTCTAATACAGCACAGATTTCAAACTCTGAGTGAAACTGACTGCTGAATTACTTCCATATTGCTGCTGTTTAGACCTTGGCAACACATATTTATCCTCACTCACTACAGTATGTCATCCCAAGATACTGCTATATCATCAAAATAAGCATGAAAAAACCACCCACAACTGAGCCACTCATTGTGGTTTATAGCCTCCGTTAATAAAATCTTTGCAGATCAAAGTATGACAGACTTTTTCAAAGACGCACAATATGTTACTTACCAGTCGGTATCAAAACTAATAGCTAATGCAGGGCAAATCAATTAATTTAATTGCTAATTGGTAGTGTCTTGTACTGTTAAACAAAACTGCTGCAGGACTGAGCAGCTTTCTGCTCTCCCAGCTTACTTGCAGTGCTGGAGATGCAGCACTCACGTTGCTACAGAAAAGGACATGCAGAAAAAATGGTTTCAAAATCTAGAGCCCTAAAAATCACCCAGGGATAGCAGTACTTTGGCTGAGCTTAAAATACATCAATCAACTGGCAAGAGCACTACAGACTGGGATCTGTCTGAGTGCACTAGCTGCAGAAAGCAAAGCTTTCCACCAACCTTATATGAAAATTGTTTTGTTCCATTATGCCAAATAAAATGTAAACAGCGAGTACACACTGTGTGTCCTTTGTGGCCAGCCCATTGTGGCTCTGGGTCGAGGCTCCGGCTCCTCCTGCCGAGCGCCCGGCATTTGCTCTCCAATGGTCCCTCCATGAGGCTTGGCCAGGGCAGCAAAGCCTCAAGGAGTCATGGAAGCTGGAGGTGAGCTCCAAAGGCCACCTCAACCCAGCTCCTGTGCAAAGCAGGCCAACGCGGGCCATGCTGCTCGGGAACTCGTCCAGACAGGTTTTGAGCATCCCAAAAGCTGGGTACTGTGAAAGAAAAACCTAAGAATCTAAATAAATTACCTAGATGACTAAAAATACACTGGGTATTGAGATATAGCATTTGTAATACAAATAATGTTGCTTTTAATTGCATAATATTAAAACTGGGAGAATCTATACTTTTTTTAAATAACTGGCATTTATTTAATTAAATAAAGCATATCATAAAGCAAAACCACTCTTGTGCAACAAAGCTCCAGAGCCTCCTCTGTGGCACAGAACACAGACATCATTTTGTTCCTGCCTGGGAGCTGCCAGAGGCTCCATCGCAGGGCAGCTCCATTTCAATCGCCCTGCCAGTTCTCAAGCACCTTTTCCCAACTTTGCTTCCGTCAAAGGCCACAGTTCCCCGATACTCCCAGCAAAACATAGAGAGCCGAGAAACAGAAGGTCTAGAGGCAGATTTTCCCACCTGAATTTCATTCCATTCACACAGAAGTTTCTCCCTCATTAAGTGGAAATCCAGAAGAAACTCCCTAAAACGAACTCCGCATTTCTTCCTGGCTCTTTTCACACCTTCAAAGGTTTCAACACTGGCAGTACTAACAGAGCCCTGCAGCGATCATACACTGGCCGAGCTTAATACAGTGCTGGGACAATATAGCTGTCAGTCCACGACAGGCCCCAACCACTCCAGGGCTCTGGGCTTAGGCTGGACTACTGTCCTAGCTCCATAGAGGCCCTCAGGCTCTTTGGTGGGGGAGGTTAAGAACCTGCATCTCAACTCATGTAATTCTACTCAAATTTTTGTTTCTTGGAAAGAGAACAAAAGTCCTAGTCCTAGGTCCTGAAGGAGGACACTCCCGCTGGCCTATGTACATTAACAGAAATTAAATACAAACATGTTTACAAATACAAATTTAAATAAACCCTATGCACGTATAAAAAACGGACATTCTGACACCACTGATTTTCTCCATGCACTAAGTAAAAGATATTTAGCCCCAAAGTCCAAAAATATTCAAATGCTATTAGGACTGCAAAAAATATGATGTTTCGAAATTAGCACCTAAACCTCCTGCATCCCTCATAAATTCCTACTAATTAAATTCCTACTACGTTATTCCTCCTGCTTTCCTCACAGCTGTTTTATATATTTTCACCTGTTCCACTTCAATTTTTGTTCAAGTAACAAAAAAAGCTTAACCTTCCTTGACTGACAAAAAAGAATAACAATATTTAATTAACATCACTTCATATGTGACAAATCTTAAAACTTCCCTTAGCCAATAAGGCACTATAAAAATATTCCCCCAACATTTTTCAAGCTTTGTAAGAAAGCTCAGAACACTCTGTTCTTAATTCAAAAGCACATGCCGAGTTAATTATGGTCTTATGCTTTGACCAAAAGTAGGATTTGTGGGATTTTCTTTTTCTTAAGTCAAAGGATTCAAAAGTTATTTATGAATGATACTGAAATAATGCACGAATTAGCTGCTAACATGCTGTTAGTTTCGAGTGTTAATTTTTTTTTAATGCATTGGGAGGGTCAACATTAAAGTCATACAGACTTGCAGGTCTATTTGTGATAAAAGCCGTGTTAACTAAGCAACCATACTATTTTGCAGGGCTCTTACTTGCTTTCAGATGGTTGCTCTTGACCAGAATACTAAGACCAGTTTTGAGAGATTTCAGCACAATTTCTGCCAATTTAAATAGAGACATTTCCAAAGCTAAACAGATGCTGTAAGCATAACACATACTCTCCTTAGAGTTAATATTTCTCTATGTACATGATGATTGTTTGATTCACATTCCCACTTTGGTGGGAGCAGTTATACTAAAAGTGCACGCTATATACATTTTCATATCTTACGGTTTGCCTGCATAACCATCTTGTTTTGTCATGATCTTGTTATTTTTAAGCCATTTTTAAAGTAGGAACAAATGGTTCAAGACAAGCCCTCGAACGTTTGCATGCCCGTGTAGTGGAAGGCCACAAGCTGGTAATGTGTTTTACACGTATGGTGGTATCTATCACTCTGTTGGATTTTAAAAGAACATCAAATCTCTGTGACGCTGTTGATTGAACAGCAATTTAAACACACCACAGCTGGGCAGCAAGGGCACAAGAGCAGCAGCAGGGTGAGCTCAGGGAACGAAGCTGAACAGTTTTCTGCCTCCCTTTCCTTTTCCTCTGCCAGCGGTTGCTGAGCGGCGGAGCAGGCAGCGGAGTCAGGCAGGGGCCAAGTGAGTCGCCCGGCAAAGCCCTTCCCAGGGCCACCAGAGCCGAGCCCCTCTCTGCAATTCTCCTGCTATTCCAACAGATTCTTTATTAACTTCTTTTTATCATCAACAATAAACACTAATAACCATAAGCATTAGTTCAATGCATTCTGAAAATCATTTCTGTTGGCATAATTTTACTACCCTATAAAATTATTTCAGCAAGATAAAGTTCTCTAAGAAATGATGGAATTGGTTATTTTCTAAATACAAAGTATATGAAACATTAATATGCATAGAGTTTTGCCATAAAGTCATGAACACTTGCCTAACATTTTCACACCCATTCTGTGCCCTAACATCTCTTGACACAGTAAGTAAATGGACTTCATATGGCTATTCAGTTATTTTGTCCTTTTGCTGTTCTTAAATCAACCAAGGTAAAGCCTGAGGCCACTTCAGCACAGTAGCCATTCAGCATCTCAAAATAATTTATTCTACAGCTCATATTTATACTGCCTAGTTTCATACACCTTTAAAAAAGTTTTCAGTCTTCATTAGGGACAGACTTACCTGTTGCACAACGCCAACACATTTGCTAACATAAGGCATAAAAATAGCATAGCATCATCATACAGAATTAAAGAAAAGGCCCAACCCATCCCATTGAGATGGGTTCACAGAAGCCTAAGGATGTTGGTTAGTCTCAGGGACCAAAAAGGAACACGGCCAAAGCAGCACAACGGGAGCAGCAGGAGAGGTTTGGGCCCCAGAGCCCGCACGCTAGGCCAGGGCGCTGGGTAAAGGCTCCACAGCGCGATGCTCCAGGCTCTGCAGTAGTAAAAACAATTGTTCATGTTCATTACCAGGAAAAAGAGGGATTTGAGACTCTTTTAGTGCAGAGAGAATGAGTAAGTGAAATTAGTAGCAAAGCGAGTATAACTTCCATACAGCGCTGCTAGAGAAAGAGCGCACCAGTTCCAGCAGCTCATTCCGTAGCAAATAAAGCTGCTTCTTCCCTATTAACTTCAAGAGAGTTTGTATGCAAGCCACTTTTATACTGAACAATGTGAATATTCCTCCGCCATCTAAAATGTTAACATTACTTAAAATATTTTTGTTTTGTTTGACATCCTTATGTTTGGTGTGCTTTAGTTCTGAAGTGTATATAAAACATATCTGTAAACATATGTCATCAAAATATCAATCATTAAGAAAGTATTAGTAGACCTTTGAGCATCCAGACTGTCAATAGTCCTAAAATACTTGTGACAGTGACTCCCCTCTTTCACTCAATAATCACAGTTTTATGCTTGAATAGATGAAGGAGAAAAAGGCTTATTGATCATTCACTCAGTGATGTCTCTTGGATAAACAGAAGAAAGGTTTGCGACAGCAAATACCTACAATGAACTCAGGATAATTAGAGAGAAAAGTGACAAACAACTCTTCATTCATCTGCTAGAGAAGTTACTGTATTTTCATCCAGGAAAAAAAAAGAAAAGAGGAAAAAGAAGATTATTCAGACCTTGCTTCCTCCATTGCTTCCTTCTGAGAAACAAGAGAGCTTTTAACACAGACATGATAGTCTTGCTTTCTTTTCTGTTTTCTGCTGCCAGTAAATCTATTGCTCACGCCAGGTTGACAGCCTCAGAAGCTGAAAGGGCTCCATTTATCCCTAGAATAGACCCTTGCTGGCCACGCAGGCCTCTTGGTATCCCAAACTACTTGGGCCCTCACCCAAAAGGAGTGAGCAGGTGGATCAATCTCCATTTCCATCCCAAGCATAGCCTGCTACCTCGAGCTGCCCATAAAGGTACCAAGTAAAGTCAGTGTTTACGGTTCTTGCACTGGATTTTAAATATCAGCTAACACAACACAGAGAAACAAGCTATCCAACTGCCACTCCTCTGGATTCAAACTGGAGACCTTTGGGATGACAGGTTCCAAGGTTCCATCTCTAATTAAATCTTTTACTTCGCCATTCAGTTAAAAAGAGATCAATGAAACTCATAAATTAAAAGTCCTGAAATGTGCATTTACTAGGACTGAGAAAGAAGAGGGATCAAAACCAATAGAATACAAGTCTGGATGAAATGTGAGGGAATCCTCCTTCACAGACCAACTTTCAGCCATACCACCCTAGAGACCTAAATTTTGCTGAGGAGCATCTATTCTTCACTGCTGGGACTGACTGGAAATTTCACTGCTGGAACTACTTAGCAGTAGTCCTGTTAAGTGGAACACAAAATGCTTACTGCAGACTTCAGACTCAGGGCTTTTCCCACTGAAAAGAGATCCTACAGTCAAAGTAAGTGCTAAGTTAACACCAGAGATACCAGTCATAAAAATGAAAGCCAGGAAGGACTGTGGAGAAGTTTCTACACAAGAAGTTGGTCACTAAAGCAATCTATCTTTTAAAGAATCATCACACGTTTTGTCTAAGCAACCAGTTTCGTAGATTTTTCAAGCCTTGCTGTAAAGATCGAAGTCGAGACGTGGTGTGTTCAGACTGGCTTGTGGACAATCCCTGGGGACAGAGCAGCCATGGCCCAGGCTGCCAAGAGAAGTTGTGCTCCTGCTTTCTTGCAGGTTTTCAAGACCTACCTGGAGAAAGCCCTAAGCAACCTGGTCTGATCTCTTAGTTGACCCTTCTTTGGGTCAGATGTTGGACTGGAGACTTCTTGTGGTCCCTGCCAATCTGAATTATCCTATGATCTTCATTTAGAGGCAAAGATGACACAAACTAACATTGTTGACTCTGTAACAGATATGAACAAATGGCACTGCCTGCACCCTAAGGCTTTCTATCCTGAAGCTCTGCACAGAGTACCATAAACATCACATATACCACTATGAGCAGAGCAAAAATAACTTTAAAGGTTCTCTTACCATACTCTCTACTCTCCTGTAAACGAACTACCTCAGAACCATTAGAGGGCAAAACGTAAAGCTCTTGGTGAGATGCCAGGGAATGATCCAAGTATACTGAATGATGAATAATTTGGCTAATTTTGCTTGTAAGACTTGTAAGGTGCTTAAGGCGGTAACAGGTGTTTAAGGACCTCATACAGTGGGCCACAGCTTCCACTGCTGTGCTTGCGATAGCCTTGGAAATGGGAGACTGAGCACTACAAGATGCCCATGAATCTGCTGCCCATCAACTCCTGCCTGCTTCCTGGGAAAGAAAGAAAGTGCCTTCGTGTCACAATTCTTGTATTCTGGGAAAAAAAACGATGCAGCAGGAAGACTTCTGAGGACTTACCAAAGCCCCTTGCACTCTACCAGATGCCACCAAGAGCTATCTTTACCTTTCTCCTTTGACATGTTCCACTTCATTACCTCCAGTGGGTACGGCCTTTTGCTTTTGTCCTTTACCTACTCATTTGCACTTACTTATTATCTACTATTACCCACTAATATCGCTAAGCTATATTCTGGAAGAGTTCTGGCAGGGGCTCTTCCAGTTACATGGAAGAGTCAGGTCACACACTTGACTGAGTCCTGATTGCCCAGAAATAACATGCAATTTTAGATGCCTATCCCCTTCTGGAAGGAGCTGTGCCCCTCTTCCATTTTGCTACCCACACTCTCGGACCAACATCTTACATGTTTTGTCACTGGAGTTATTCACAAGATTGCCTATTTCATTTGAAGTAATGTCTTCTTCCATTCCACAGATCCACAGGAGAATTTAGCTTTAGTAGTGAAAAGAGATGTCAGTGTAAATAACTACATGGAGTGAGAATATGCTCTTTGGCTAAACATTTAACACAGCAAGCACGTTACATAAAGTCTTTTGGACTTAGGTGTGGTCCAGTAACTCTAATCATAGCTCTAACATCAGCTCTTGGTCTTGTTAGCAAAAACTAACCCCATGTGTAAAAAGAAGATTAATTTTTACTTCACTATGGTGTCCTTGTTATAAAATCCACCTCCCTTGTTCCCATGTCTCTTGTGATTTGATAATCAATTAGCCTAATCTGCTTTATTTACAAGGTTCCTCAAGACATTATTTATTCAGCCTTCAGTCTCTGTTCTAATTCTCTGCAACAGAATGTGCTTTCCACCTTCTCATGTGCTGTAGCCTCTCCATGCAGACACCCAACAACCCTCAACCTGAGCTGCTCTTCTCTAGTGTGAGCTGCCCTCTTTTTCTTCCACAGCTCTCCAAGCAGCTCTTTGCCCTTTCACATGCCTGCCATCTTCATCCATTCCCTCTTCCTTCCACCCATTGCAGTTCTGCTCTCTTGGCAGGGGCTCAGACTGTGGTCCTTGGCCCTTCCTGTGCCTTGGGCTGCTACATCTCATGCCCTTACTGCTTGAACTGACACCTCCAAAGATGCCGCCCCATTTGTCCCTATTTAATAGTCCCTGATCTAGGCAGTCAGAAAATTGTTTGGATGCTTTTCTCATTCCAGCTCTTCAGTGGCATCCTTGAAAAATGTCCTTTTGCACTGATATCTATTCCAGAAAAGTGATAGATGAAGTCCCAGCTATTCTAAACTGTTCCTTTTTGTGGCTTCTGTCAAATTGTGTTCATGGCAAAAGTTGAAATTTCTTTTATACTTTCATGCATCTGAATTTTACAAGAGCACTTTACAAACCTAACATCTGCGTATTACAAAGCTGGGACTCTTGAAGGACCTCACTTGGCAGTCCTGCACAAAACGAACATACTAAAATAGAAACTCCCAAATGCAACATTTTTTGAAAGTCTCAAGTGCCCAGAATCATCAGTATGAATTTCAGTGCCTATCTCAACTAATTCATTGCCTTCACCTTGGCAAAAATCAATCTGTGCCAAGTACATTTTGGCATTTTCAAGTCCCAGTCTCTGCCTTCTGGGTTTAGTTAGCTCTCAGCAGCCCAGCAGAGCTTTAAGTAACAGCAGAGGCCGGCACCTGAGCAGAGCAGTTTCTTTCTCAGGAAGCTGCTTTAGCTCCAACTTCTGCCCTCTAATTTCAGTTGCAAGTGCTAACCACGCTATGTAATTAATTGAAAGTGGAGGCTTTTGCAGTTCCTCTCTCTGAAGCGAGGACAAGCCTCGGCAGAGCAGTTAGTGCTGTGGCACCCACGATCCACGTGTAAAGCACGCACACCAGAGCTAACCAGGGCACCCTCTGAAGCCGCATTTTGCAGCACACGCACAGAGCACAAGAGGAAACAGGAAACATTGTGCTAACATGACTATAGTATTGATGAATAAAACCATAACCCCCAGGCTAAGCTGCCAAATAAGTAGTGAATTAATTTCTGTAAAGTACTCCAATATTACAAAGGTGTGTTGAAAGGTGTCTGCTCATGTTTCAAATTAAACGCACTGCTGGTCAGCATTAGCACCTCAGCTTTGAACAGCAGCCATTTGCCTATAACACTTCAGGGGCTGGGAAAAACGGATTTGCCGTTCACACTGGAATAATTAGAACATGTCAGGAAGAATTAATTTCCTCATTTTTCAAAAGGATACACAGAAATTACCATGTTATTATATGACAGGGTCCCTTGGAGAATTGTATTAAATTTAATTTCTAGCGCAGCCCACACAACAAATTAAAGTCATAAATAAGATGGAAAGAAGCGGGACGCAGAGCATATGTTTATGGCAATGAGTGAAGCCAAGGGACCAGAAACAACTATCTTCATTTCATTTTATTTAAATCAGCCAGACACTGTGTATCTGAATGACAGCACTTGTTAATGGTGCTGAGATTATAGGCTCCTTAATTTTAGGAAACAGAAGCAGACACTCAGTATTTGAAAGGGCATTTTCTACACTACAGATATTACTTTAAATTTGCTCCCTTTCAAGGCAGCTTCTCAGGGCCCCACAGCAAAGTACAAGGTTGTAACAAGAGACACACTATTACTTTTAGTTGTTTTGTTTTAGTAACAGCAAAGAGTTGACAAGTAACTTTAAACAAAATACAAAGCCAGAAAAAAGAGACTGAAAATTGAGCAAATTAAATCTTTGAGTTGGCTAAATATACAAAGACTGAGAAAGACAGAATGGGAAGAGCCACTTCTCATAATGAATTTCACTTAGGTACTGACAATATCTAAAATCGTTTTCCTCTCTCAAGCGGTCCCCAAAGTTGAGAATACCCCGAGCTGCTGCAGCACTGTGTTCGTGCCCCTGGGCCTGGCACGTATCCCTCGTGCCTCCAACTCAGCAACCTGCCCCTTTCCTAAAGCCCTGGCACTCACAGACACCTCTGCACGGCAGTGAGGCCAAACACTCTTTAATAACACTTATAAAAATTTCATAAAGGTTTATAAAATATTAACAATACTTCAACAAATTTTAATACCTAATTCTGTATTATTTTTTTACTCTTCAGTCTTTAATTGTTGCAAAACTTACACAGGAGGATATTGAAACCACCAGCCATTGCTGCCTGTCTCTCTCCATCTCTAAGGCAGAGGAAGATCTGCTGGTCTGGCTTTCATACATGCAAAGGGTGACAAAGTCAATGAAAGATGGCATTCAAACCCACTACGTTCTGGCGTATAGGCTGACAATTGCTACTGGTGTATACTGTGAAACTGCCTTCTATCATGATACTGCATGGAATATCCTTCATTTTAACCATCAGCAGCTTTTTAAGAGTCCCCTAGTATAATTTACCTTTTTAGGAAACACGAATTACTCTACGATCACCAGAAACAAACTGTGCAATAGCCAGTCAGAAGTAATTGTACAAAAAGATGGAATAAAGTTAATTTCTTGACAGCACATTAGCTTTTCCTTTTTCATACCTGGAAAGCCTGTCTTCCTTGTACACATTGAGTGTGACCTGGGCAAACCGTGCTCAGCAGAGCCCCGCGAGCTGCCACCACACAGCCCGCGACCGCTCTCTCATGCCTGTTAGCTCAGGCAGGCTTAAAGAGAAAAGAGAGTTTACACACTTTAAGAAATAGCTGTCGTGGATCTGAGCACTCCCTTGGGTGCCACAAACTTTAAATAATTTGTGAATCAATTAACTGGCGACTCTCTACATAACACAGATTTCACACTCCCAGGTCATTGCATTATCAGCTTGATACGAATCATAACATTTTGGAGAAAAGTTCATAATTGAAATCATTAATTAATTTAACAGGAGCTTTTAGTTATGCATAGCATTACACAGCTGTAAAGAGGCAGATCAATTAGTTGTTTCTCTGATAATTTTCTTCTTCTTGGTGGAAAACTTCAGTTTGTGAAGCATATCACAGTAGTAACCTTCTGAAGCAATTCTAGGCTCCAAATTCTATAATTTCACACCATTCCAAAGAAAAAAAGCATAAAAAAGGTGCTGTGAGAAAGAACCAGCTTTGACTTTGCAACACCAAATATGACAACCACTTGCATTCCTTTGGATTTACACTTAACAGAAACTTAACAGAAAATAAAACTAATTATATTGAAATTCAGCTGAAATCTGCTTTGCAGAAAAACAGGCATAACCGAGACTGGAAATGATTGATTTTCTGTTATTGAATCTTCTTACTTCTAACATAGCTAATAAGTGACATGAAAGAAAGCTGCAGCATTTACATGGGAAATGTGTCAGCACTGTGTGGGGGAAGAAGCACTTGTGAAGTGTATTGCAAAGAAGGAAATTTTTCATTAAAATAGACTTGGTGATAGCAGAACAACTACTTCCTCCCTACGGAGTTGCTTTACAATGATGAAGGACTAAGAGAGATTCACGAGAAAGATTCAGCTACTGGAAAACACCTCTCGCAATGAGGCATCCATGAGGCTTTACTCTATCAACTTTGTTAAGAAAAAGACTTTAGATGAGAATCTAGCAGTTTGTACCTGGAAAGGAGAAATATCGTAACAGATGATATTCCAGCCAGATAGAAATACATGGCTGGCAGCCTAGGCTAGATAAATGTGCTAAATAGAATTATGGCACAGAGCTTAATAAGTGAAATATATTACCCACTAAAACAAGTTAAAAGAAGAAAAAAAGAAAAAGCTGTGGTATATCTGCAGGCTTTGTAACTTCCCAGTCATGCCACACAGCCTCTAGTCTAGCCAC
>JAUBOD010000351.1:2784070-2875839 GCA_032353885.1 Nothura maculosa | reverse complement strand
CTCTACTTTGCAGTCACTAATCATAAAGCTCACAAACTTCAGATATAAAGTAGTATCTATGGATGATATCTGTTCTAAACCGAGACTAGCCTTTCATTTGTGGATCTCCAGGAACCTGAAGGTGAATGAGCACTTCCTTCCTGCTGCAAGTGGGAAACCAAAGCCAGAGAGGTTGTCTGACCCATCCAAGGGAAACAATGGAGTGTCAAGGCATTTAACAGGGCATCTGAATCAGGAGCTTAAAGCCTGTGTATAGCCACAAATTTACCAGTCATTATTTTTCCTCTTCTTCAGTTTTATACTTCCATGAGTAACTGCAGCAGTAAAAACCTTCACAATCTTCATTTCTGAAAGATTTTATTTTCTTTTAGATGGGAATAAACTCATATATGCCAGTCTACCAGCCAATCTCAGTCTACTGGTCTGAACTGTTGCAGAATTAATATCTCCAAAAGTTGTAATACAAGCCCAGGTTACTGGTTTTCTCCACTAAGGACTTTTTTCCCTCCTCTTTTTAATATTTAAACATTATTTGGGGGAAGAGGAAACAACATTTTATTGTTCCTGTGCTTTATAAGCATATCTAAGATTCATAGTCCAAAACAGGCAGATTTTTATTAATTGATATTTTGTGCAGGATCAAGATGTGCTCTGCACATAAAGTACAGTCTGTTTTGATAAAAGATTGCAAGGTTTTACTTACCAGGGCAAGTTTCTATAAAAGGCCAGGAAATCAGTACGTCCTGTCACAACAAGCAGTGGGTCTTGTAGAGAGTTTATTTCTGGGGGAGTCTGTACGTCAGGTTTACAACACTGCCCTACGCGCCAACCCAGCATTCGGGGATGTATTTTCATGGATGTCACAGATTTTCTTCTTTCCCAAGTGGCCACAATTCTGGTCTCCTACTGCCCTCCTCCAGGGAACGGGCTGCTGTGCTGAACAGCGAGGGCTCCTGCCCCACCCAGAGCAGCCTTGGAAGAAGCCCGGGGCCTGTCACACATTCAGGAGAAAGATCCTGCCTGCTTGAGACCCTCACAGCATTAAGCAAGCATGTCCGGAGGTTCTTTTACACCTCTAAATATGACAAAATATATTCTTTAAAAAGAATTGTTACTGTTTTTCTCCCAGACAGGTGTTCACCTACTGAATACTCTTGCTGTTGCAGCTGCTGCTACCATTCCGAAGTCTCATCCATGCAATCTGTCTACAGGAAATTCTACTTATTTCTCCTGTCTCTGGGAAAAAAAATTATTTTATTTAGTGATTTGTTTGCTTACATATGCATGATTCCTTCAGGAAGTACCTTGGACTGTACTATGAGTTAAAACGGTAGAAATTAAGCAGGGCCAATTAGTTTATAACACTCTATCTTCATTTCACCCTACATAGAACTTTGATCTTTGCTTTAAAATATTTATATCAGCCTGACTACAATGAATTGGGCATGCTGCTAGAAACACAGTGTGCTACTGAAGCCTCTGCTATTAGTGTCTCACTACTCCTAGAAGTTCAGGTCTTCCTCTGTTAACCAGAAGTGTGCAACCATTGCACAACACCACGGTGGCAGCTTTTACAAACATGCTGCAAATCTCGGCATTTTTGAAGGGCCGTGACTGTTAAAGTAACATGAACATGAGAATACATTCTGTACTTTATTTTTTCCTCCCAAGTATATAACTAAAGGTCAGAGATATACAGAAACATTTGGACAAGTAAGCTTTAAAAGTTCAAATTTAGAGAGACAAAAATGAAGGCTTTTGCTTTGTATTTTGGGAGAGGAAGATCCATGCAAGTTTTTAACACTTGGAACTGGCAACTGTGGAAAATAAAGCAAAGGCAGCAACATCCTGTCAAAGAGATTCGTCTCCTACTTGCGAAATATCTATGTTTCTGCATCTTTCTGAAGAATCCCCATTTAAAACATTCCACATGAGTCCATAAAGTCAATAAATATTTTTGGCTTCAGCAGATAACGTACATCCAAACAATTATAAAAGGCCAAAATGTATTATGCAAATTGGATGCATTTAGCATGAGCTCTCTGCAATTTCTATATAAACAAGTGATTAGAATGTTCCCTTCAAAGGCCAATGTGATTAGCACAAAAACTCCATAAATTCACCTACTGCCTAATGAAGCACTTGGATTTTTGCTTAGAGTTATCACAAGTAGCATGCTAATTTTCTATAAACAGTAACAATAAAGATTTTAATGCCTTTTGTTCTAGAAAATCTTACAACACCTGTGTATTTTACCAGTGGTTTTCTTGGACATAACAATAAATAAATAAATAAATAAATAAACCCAGCCATCCTGTAGGGATGTCCTCAGGAAAAAAAAGAGCTACTTGAACATAAGTAGCAACATTTGAAATTATGGATACGGGAAGCTGAAAGCTCAAAATCCTCCATCACCAAATTCTAAAGTATTTACTGATGAGCAGCGATATCACACTCTAAACTGGAAGCAATTACAGAATAAAAAACAGACTGGCCATTTCTTAGTTTGCTGAATTGGGGCTGTTTTTTTTAATCTTGAAACTTGACCACAGACATTTCAAAAGACGTTTTACAGGCAAAAGCAAGCCACACAGCACATGTGAAGGATTCATTACCGTCCTCAGAGTAAATAAGTCAGAAGAAACGTTTACATGGAGGAAGGCCTAGAAGGAGCTCATATTTCCTTGTTTGTACGTGTTTTAGTCAGACCCCAGAATGTCATGGGTACATAGTTTCTTGTGGTTTCATAAAATGCTGTTAAGCTGTCCAGCCTGCTGATAGGTACTATACGATGCTGCAAAAGGTTTACTGTTCTCAAACGCTTAGCACTCTAGAAACAAACAATCACTTCCATCTGGAAAAGGCAGCGGAATAAAAATAAAGCCCAAATAGCAGCAGAGAGGAACGCACAGACGCAGGGAAAAAGCATGAAGCGCCACAATTTATTGCTATGGTTTAAATGGTGCAGCAGCTTGAGCATGGTAGCAAAGGCAGGGCACTTAAGGCAGTATTATTCTTATTAGAGCATGGCCCTGCCAAAGAAAACAAGAGTTCATTCATAAACATTAAGTACAATAAAGAAAATATGGGGAAGTGATTTGTACTCCAGCTCCAAATGGTATATCCTCCCCTTTCCTGTTAAGATCCATACAGGACCGAAGCAGACAACTCCTGAAAGCAGTGCACTGTTCAAAGCAAGATTCACTGAGATGCTCCATGGCAGGCAAATAAATTTGTTTCCAGAGAAATAATTATTCTTATAGAATGTCACCCTATCTCAGTATACAGAGACAGGTGGTGACATTCAATAAAATGTGACTTTTATTCCCATTTTCTTGACATGAAGAGATATATTACTTACTTAGCTCCTTTGAATTATATGCTCTGAGGTCATGTATTTTTTTAGAATGCCATCACTGACTACATAATAGTTATGTGACTAGGAAAAATGGGAATATTATTTCCCATTCAATATAATCCTGGGTAAGTATGTGAAAGAGTAGCTATTCATGAGAGGTGTCCAGTAATATCCCGGGCTTTGTGATAGAAATGGAAACATTTCCAAACACGAAGCCAGCCTGCACCCAAGATCCTCAGGTATATCCACAGCAAGTTACTACGTGTCAAGAGCTCCAAAGATGACACAAACTACTGTACATAAAAAAAAGAAAAAAAAAAAGGCAGAATCTATAAATCTTTGCAGCCTCTAATATTCCTTAGCATTTCAAGTAATTAGCAGCTTATTCCAAAAACATGTGAATAGTTAACAGATTTGATAACTATGGTTAGTCCTCATTAAAATTACGATTACATGATATAATTACATGTAAATAAGAAAAATGAATTCAATAAAACTCTTAGCCTTTTCAGCGTTGGGCACTGTGTCGGGAATCATACAGTATATACAATTAAATTTATACTGCTAAGCTAAAAATATTGGTGAAGATCTAAAAATGACGAACAGTGCCTTTTAAATTAATGTCTTATTAGTTGAGTGAAGTACACTGACAAAGAATAATTTATGCTTATTCAAACTGCTCTCGACATCTTCAGGTGTTTCCAAATGAGCTCACAGAAGAGTGATTAAATGCATCTGATAACAAGCCACACATTGCTGAAATTACTTACCGCCTCATTTTATGATTAATTAAACATGTAGATTAAAGTTGCAAAAGAATTTAGATTAATGAGCAAGTTAAGTCTTGCTGATATAAGTGAATTGGGAATTGGATGCTCTGTGGAACTTTATAAACATGCATTTTATAATGAGTAAGACAAGGCTACATGTTGAATCCTGGCCACAAGGGCCTTTGACGATGCAGTCTTTTTTAACATGGTTTGACAGCTTTCAAATAACATTCTACTATAGACTTTAAACTTCGTGCATTGCTGTAAAACATGAGACTACATAACTCATGTATTAGGAGTACGATTATTTCAAAGCTCTCCAAGGTAATGACCCCCTGTAGCAGCAGCTGTTCAGAAAAATTACAAGCTCGATTGTTATTTTAATCAGAGAGAGTTTAGTAGTTAAAAGCAGTTATGCAACTAGTAAAATTATATGATATTCCATCAGTAGCCTTATAGCTTCCCTCATATTCCCCTTCCTCTCTGATTCCCTTGCCCCAAAACCTTGGTCTTATTAGTAAAACAGGGTGCTCAGTCATTCATAAAAAATTCAAAGCCATTTATTAAGCCTGGTTTCTGTGCAAGGCAAAGTAATGCTTAAATTTATGATGACTCTTATCAGCTCTAAGAGTGCATAAAAAATGTGCTAGGTTCGCCAACTGTCCAATCTTTCTCTTTTTAAGACCAGCCTCACGTAATCCATGCAACTCGGCCAGTGTCAGAGAGCCACACGGGACTGGACGACCTGGCACAAATCAGCTCCCTCCCAGAGAGAGACTACCCTTGGTGCAAGGAGCCTGGCGATGAAGTTACTCCCCGGACCTTGTGGCTAGTGCCACTTACAATGACTTCCAGGATCTACTGCACCAAGGGGGTGCACAAAGCGACTTCTGCAGACTCACCTGAGGAGCCTAGGCACTGTTAAACTGCTCAGTCCCTATCCTTACAACTTAGACAAGGGTAAGTTCCATGCTAGAGCTGCATCCTCCCAATTTACATTATTAGCTACAAAATGCCAAAGACCTATCCAGCAAAAGTGAAGGAAAACATTGACAAGAAAGAGAAGGGCTCCACAGCAGAAGTGGGAAATGGTGGATATCGCCCTCAGGTATTTTCTGAAGATGCCCATCAAGGGAGGCACAACAGCTCTGCAAGAGAGCAGAGGACTGGAATGCTTTGACTTCTCACCAGCTCAGCAGCAGAAAGCTTCGGCAGGCCCGATGCGCGCAACCTTACAGCCTAGAACATTAAGATTGCCACAGAACAATGCAGGGCAACGACCTAACTTTACACATGTTCTTTTAGAACCACAGCCTTCATCTGATTTCACAGAGGTGGGACTATATATATGCTATTTAGTGGCAAGCATGTCTTGTGTCCCAATAATCAGCTTCACTATTTTTGCTCAGTTTTTCACATGATTACTAACTTACCAGGTACAATTGCTTGGGAGGTGTATTTGAAAGAACTGGGCAAAAATAAGCATATAAATTTATACATATATATGTATAATTATGTATATATTTTTATATAAATATATACATATAGGAACTGAGTTCTGAAGACGGAAAACATGAATGCATTCCTACATTTTATGCTCATCTTCCAACCTGCCAAGACATTTGTATTCTTCTGCTCAAACAATTACATTGCTCTGAACACATTCCTAATAAACCAGAAGTGACACAGGATGGGCTGAAACAACAACACTCATGATTATATGCTGGAAATCTCTCTCAAAAAGTTTTTGGGTTTTTTTCTCTAAGATGTGAAAAATAAATTTAAGTAAGTTAGCCTACCTTAGGTGAATAAATTAAAGCCAATAGCAAATCCACAGACACGTCTAAGCAGTACTTCATCCTTAATAGATGAAGTACACCCTTCCATTGAAAACACAAATCTGAACTGCTTCATTATTAGAAAATTATTCAGTGGTTTTAGGGGGAAGTGTTGCTTTACCAAAGTAAAGGTCTAAATGCAACCAATTCCCTTTACTATAGTGGAATATGTATATCTCCACAGACCTTTTTCTGTGTCATCCTTGTGCTTCTCTGCATATTCCTTTATGCATTCTACAAAAATGTCATTTAAATATATGGGTGTAGGGAAGTACACAAAACCATCAGGAGCTCACATCCCAGAGGTTTTAAGCACACACCATGGGATAAAACAACCAAACAGAAAAGTGGTAATCTGCCACCCAGCACAGACTCCAAAAGAATAAGTCAGTGAAAATAATGACATCAAAAAGGAAAGAATATAGTACCTTTCACCACTTTGACTTTTCTTCAAAACATATTTGGACCTAATCCACAAGTTTACCCCTATAAACAAAATTTTCTATATTCAGGGACTTGTTTGCAAGGTAATTTAACTCCAGCCCTCTCCTTGTCATCCTTACATATGTGACAGCTTACACGGAAGCTGTAGCAGAAATAGTTAAAAGAGGAGAAAATCTAATGACTGCACAAACAGACTCAAAGAGTGATCTAACCTAGGTTTCAGGAAGACTACATAGAAAATACAATTAGCTCATTAAACAAGTGGCCAGCTAGCAAACCTCTGCTTCTCCTCTTTTAAGTAGAATTTTCTTAAAATATATTTTTTAAGATTAATAAGCAAATTTTTAAATGCATCAATTAGTGAGAATTCTCATTCTGAAAAGTATTTCAGACACTTACAAGAACAGATCCTACAAACTTTCATTAGGATTTAAACTTCTGAATTGAATTAATTAGAAAATTGCACATGAATCACTATTCTATAATTGAAGTTATTATGGGCAAAATATGGTCTTTAAACTTCTGGCACACATAAGGCTGAACTTTGACAGGAATCTGATAAGATTTCTAGAAGAAATGCTCGGGGTCATACAGAGTCCCAGGAGGGTCTATTGTCAGGTCTGTCTGAGGCAGATATCTGAGGCATCCCCTGGATGCACATGGTGCTATTTTGAAATAGATACTACAGTTCTTAAGTCTTCAGATGCTTCAGCAATGTTTGGGAATAATATATTTTTTGAAGCCAAAAACGGCAACCTTAACTATGCAGCTTCTACACAGTAAGCAGGCTAGAATCCTTATATTACTAGGAAGGAAAAAATAAAGCATGCAGATGAAGCATAAAGATATGCAAGAACCATAACAACTACTCTGCTCTGGAGATTTGCCAATGGAAAATATTGCTAACTTGTCAGTTTCTTCAAAAAGAGCATGTCCAGCAAATCCCATCTACTGTCAAATGATATATTTTCATAGACAGAAAGGGAGATTGCTCCAAAGTTATCAGTCAGAGCTGAGTACAAAGAAGGAGCCTCCTACTCAGCTGTTCTCCAGAATTAGATCTTTCCAAGATGTAAATAATGAACCAAAACTTAGCTACAGAATTAATGAAAACAACTCTGATTTATAGTCCCTATCTGATTTACACGCACACATCTCCTATTGTAAGGAAACAAGCAAAATTAAATTAATGTCAGTTTCCTTGCTTTCTAGCAGTGTGCAGTAATTGCACAGAAGCACTGCTAAAGGCTCTACCAGAGAACACCTTGACTCCTTGGCTTTTGTGCAGCCTATTCTGCTTTCCAGAGGAAATCCAAGAGGAAAATGGTTTGAAATGATTTTCCTTAAAAGAAGAAACCTTCGCACTGTAACACAGAATAAAGGAAGAAACCTTAGCTGGAAGGAATTCAAGGAGTGGCCTTTTAAGTTGCCATCCTAATGCATGAAACAGATACAGAATTCCCATGCTGGAAGAGCTGGCCCGCGTTCAGGGCTGAAGGAAGGAATGTGAACATCACAGGAACCAGCCCAAGCTGCGCCGCTGAAGAATGGGCAGCGAGATGTCCCTGTGCCAGCAGCACGTGGGGACCGAAGCCCAAGAATGCTCAGATGATATTTGACATCACTAGCACATGACATGGACTGCATTATATTTAAAGATAAGGACCAGAATGACATGTCTGAGCTTCCAAGGGCCATCGCTTGGGAGATTTTGTCACTTAGCTTCTAGTTCCAACTCAGATTAACTTTGGGCACTGTCTCTTAGGAGTGTAAAACCATAGGAAAAATCAGGAGCATCTGCATATCCTGTCTCATGGCGCAGCTAACATTTTTTTCTTAACTTGCCCTTTTATGAGGTGTATTCATGCAAAGGAAGACTTCAATATTATTTTGATATATGTTAGAGATAATAAACTGAAGATGAACAGAATTAAAGCAATGCTCATTAACTTGTCCCGATAATACTGCAACCAGATGGGACAGAAAACATGAGAGCAGCTACTTTACCCTGATCCTTGAATACAGTTACTCCAATCCAGATTCACCCTGTTAAAAGCCCATAAAAAACCTCAGACTCCAAGGACAAAAGAGAATTATTTTAATTCAATAAAATGGGAGATGTAGAGTTCCATTCTCTTCCTCAAGACCATTTTTTGATATAATGCCCAGGCCTACATCTCCCTTTTCACCTGGGATGCTGATACCTAATCAAAGCGCAGCAGGCAAAGGTTAAGCTGAGAACAGCAGCGGAAGATGATCTGCAGGAACATCTTTCCCCTTGCTGCACATTGCTCAGCTCTGGCCGAGGCCAGCTGATGGTCGCTCCGCGCTCTGCTGGCTATTCAGAGCGCCAGGAGGGGCCTTTATCATCCCAATAAGCCGCACATCCCCTATGTACAGCAGAAATTTAACCTAAATGGATCCCACAGAAATTCCATCAAGATACTAAATAGGAGTCAGAAAAAGGATGGTGTTGTCAGGCACTCCAGATGAGAGCTCTGGGAGCACAGAACTAGTCATCAACCATGTATCACAGGCTTTTCAGCATATTTCCATTTTTCCCTGGGATTAGCTGAAGAATGGAGAGAAGAGTTTGGCAACCAAATATACGTCTCTGTTTAAAAGACAGCTAAGCAGAATGAGGATGGATTACTTCCCTTATTTTATATGCAGGAAAAATCATCCATCACAGTGACAAATGCCTTTTTTTTCTTTTTTTTTCTTTTTTTTTTAATTTACAGGCTCTAGATCCAAATGTGACGGTCTCAAGATTTCAGCAATTCAGTGGTACTACTTTGTACTCATTGCTAACTTTTTTTTGTTAAAACACCCAAAGTTTTTAGCCTTGAAAATAATTCCTGAGGACAGCAAATGACAGTATCCTCAATAACAGCTGAAAAATTGACTGTCTTAAAGTATAGTACCTTACAGGAGTAGGTTGGCAGTTTCTTCTAAAAGACACAGATGTTTTTGACTTTTTTCTTTGGGCGGGTGGGCTAAGGAGGAGAGAGGCAGGAAGGGCAAGGAAGGCCATGAATGCCAGTTTGTTTGTAGGACTCCTAGCTCTGTGAATGGAATAAATGGTTAGAAAGAGTGGATTGTGTTGCGAGCCTCGTGAAATGCAGCAAGGAAAGATCACAAGAGTAAGCAGGAGCAAAAAGAAATCCTTATGTTCATGTGAAGACCTGTGAATCACACAACAGCATTGTCAGGACCAAAGGGTGCTCAAAAACCTACAGTGTAAATATGAGGAGTGTTTTCTGGTTGGGGGGGGCACATATTTAAATTTAGAAAGACAATGAGCCTTGTGATCCTTGTTGCCACATTAAACAGCAACTTTGTTAACTTCTCTGAGAAACCTTTTGTATTTGGAGCTCTGTAGATTAACAGGATGTCCAAACTAATCTGGGAGTCCAGAAACAAGACTAAGTGGATAGTCTCAAAAGATTGCATTTCAATAGACCTCTCACGCATTGGAGTTTGGATAGGAATATAATGACTACTCCACTTCATCATCTAATATCTGTTAAAGACATTTAAATACTTCCTTAGTAATATTACTTCCTCTGGTTACAACAACTGCAGACTGAGATGCCCTGGGAAAATATTCTCTTATCTATGGAGCCTCTGTTTATCTGCTACTATGAAACTTCTACCCTTCATTAACATTCAAATCACCTTCCTTCTCTGCAGCTGGTGGAGAGGCACTTCACTTTTTTGTCCTAGCAGTGATACAGCAGAACCTTTAACCAGGAACAGGATGTGTCTGGGATCACCTTTAGTCTTTAAAGTTTGTCAACTCTTTGTTTCACAGCAACTGGACAGCAAAACAGAGCCACTGTCCTATGGACAATGTAATCAGTGATCTTTCCTCTTCTTATATTTTTCCTCTGATTTTAGAGCTATTCTTTTACATGCATTGGTCATAAACACTGCATAAATCAGGTACTCCATAATGTGGTTCTGGTGAGAAAAATATTTTCTGAAAAGATATAGGGAGAAGAATTTTCTCAGTGTGTAGTCCTCCCCAATAACAGGTTATTAGTCTATTTCATTCATTAAAAAACTCAAATTTGCAATTCTACATCTTTACCAAAAAAAAAATTGCTAAGACACTACACTGTCAAAGAGATCTTTAGGTTGGTCTAGCTTACCCGAGGAATTACAAATTTGTACTGAAAACAAATTTACTTCACTGTGTTACAGATAGTATACAGCCATTTTCTCTAACATCACCAAGGCCTTCCTTGGAGTGTATTGCATACTAACACATCAGTTAGTTCCTTTTCACATGTTCTTTCTTTCGTTCTTTTTTTCTTTTTTCTTTTTTTTTTTAAATTGTGTGGAACTATCTATTTTAATGATCATAATAGACTATCTGGGAACTTTTAATCTCAACGTTATACATCAGTTCCCCAAATATTTGAGACTTTGGAGCTCAACATATCACATCAATGATGCATATTTATGCAATAACAAAAAGTATTTTTTTCATGATGGAACAAAACTGTGAATAATTTTAGTTTATCGATGTTTGTTCATCATTATTTACATTCAAATTATTTACATTCAATTATTTACATTCAAAAACAATTTTTAATTTTTGATTATGTATTATATTTTGATTATGTATGATTATTGTATTTTTAAATACAATAATTATTCCACTGAATTCTGTTCAGCTTGGAATAGTGTTTACGTCTCTGTGGTCATTAACGATAACATTGCTATTAAAACTAACAGTGAGTGGTCAAATACTTTCTATGTCGCTGCTGTTCTTCAACTTGTAAAATTTGTATAACTCATCTGGTAAGAGAAAAATCTTCCTTTACTGCTTACTTAATTTTAACAGATTCAGACATTACTGCTGATAAAGCAAACTAAATTTTCATTTTATTACTTCTCTGTTTGATATTTTCACTTATTTATGGTATTATTAGATTTTTCTAAAGTTATTGTTTAGTTAACATACTGCATTTGGTCTGGCAAAAGTATATATAACAAAAAAGTTACCACATTTTAAGAGAGATATCATTAAGCTGTCACATTCAAATGAGTGGAGATATTTCTATCGTGAACACTATGTATCCTGTTTTTCTACATGGGAAACACTAGACCATATCTTACACTCAAATGACTTTGCAAAAGATTTTGCACAGACATCTGGGCACAAAATGCTATAAAATTATAATTGGCCAAAAAAAGAGAAGTTCTACAACTGAAGCATAATCCGAATAATAATAATAATAATAAAAAGTACAAAATGAAGAGCAATGGTAATGTAAACAACATTGCAAAACAACAAGGTAAATTGTTGGAAATTTACAACAATGTAAAACTAGAATGTGTGAAATACAAGAATTGTATTGTACTGACCACATATCCCTTATTAGCACTAAAGCAATTTCTAGTGGATATGGGTATCTTTAGAAACTGTGAATATCATCCTACTATAAAACCGAACCACACTGCAAGTAGCAGCAAGAACTAGTACTACTACCGTACTTGTAATAATCACTGTATTTATTGTATTCAGTATTACAGCTGCATCTGGAAGCCTCCATCAGTCCCTAGGCTGGGCACTTTACTTTTCCTGATAGAATCATAGCTCAGAAAGGCAAAACAGATAAAGATCAAGAAGAAATTCACCGCTAGTATGAAATGAGTGGCTGAGAATCCCAACAGAGCTGGGTACAAAAAGTCACTGGAGCTCTCACTTGTCAGTCTGACCAAACCTCAACTCTGAGCACCTGGAAGGCTTTGCATTTCCTAAGGCCTGAACACTTATGAGCGAGCTCCCTTGTTACATGCTCAGAGGTAAACGGATCTAACAGGCACAAGCAGAATGCTTCAGAATAACCTATTAGAGCATGGTACTTTCCTGAGTAGACGCTCAGTGCGAGTAGGCTCTCAAGAAGAAGTAGGTACATGCAGGTCGATCCCTCCCATGTTTATGTTTCAAGCCGCCACGAGGTGCGTGCTGCCCATGTGCTTACACAGCAAAGCAAATTCCCCTGACTTTCAATGTGGACAGAACACTATTTCAAAAAGCAGCTGTGGTTGGTAGTGTTCAAGTTTATCAGCAGTCCTTATGAAAGTGCGCCCAAAACACATGCTGCATCTGATCTCAAGCTAAGCAGGCTTTTCTCTGAAGAGTACTGAATCACTTTAATGCAGATTCTAATGCTCCCTTACCCCACTTTCAAGGTAGCTAGTAAATTTGGCTTTACTACAGTACTATAAAGATGTGAAAGAACTGTAATAGCATCTAAAAATGAGCTGTAACCACTATAGCATTCAGTTTAGAAAACTCTAAACAGAATACTGATGAAAAATGTTAATGTTAGTTTGCCAAGTTACCGAGAGGAATGAAATAAGATAATTCATTACATTTTTGTTATAAAATGTAAATTATAATGACCTTAAAACATCTACCATAACTCCAAGAAGGCCTAAAAGGAAGATCTAAACAACATTATATTCCAGTAATTTAATTTTTAAAAAGAGCTATCCAGAAGCCACATTTATATAATCAGTCCTATGCTAGCAAAGGCCTCGGTACTCAAAGGATTTTAAACTCCTGAGCAGTGCTATCAACTGCAATGAAGTTACTCCAAGCATTTAAAGTTGCAGATATTTAAGAACCTTGCTGGGTTAGGCCTTGATCACATCCACATTCGCCTCTATATCATTTTCACTGGGTCACCAGCAAGCCTCAGTAGCCTGGGTAGCTGGTGAGATCCAAACTGTTACTACAGCATCCTGTGTTAGAAAGAGTGCAGGGGCTGTGACCCTTCAGCTTTGACACCGTGGGCTTGTCTGCGTCACTGTGGGCAGATCTTCCAGCCCAACAGGGAATAATTGCCTTGCCCAGGCAATGCCAATGAAATCATTTTACATCCCTAGGCAATTCCCAGACTCCGAGGCAAAGCCTATGGCATCACCTCAGAAGTGGTACCGAAGGTCCAGAGGGAGAGCAGGACGGATGGGCAGCACAATCGCTGGCATGGCTGCACCACAGCTGCTCAGACAAAGGGACCAGCTCGCTGCCTAGAAAGCCTATTGGCAACTCTGGGTTGCCCCTGGGGACAATGGCCCATCATGGATCACTAGGGGTGCCACCAACTACCTGATCCCAGCGGGAGGGAGGGGAGCGCCAGCCCTGCGGCACTTCTTCCTGCCTTGCACCACTCGCACCTCTCCCTCATTCCCACAGCCAGCGCTCCCGACCCCTGCCCAGCCCGGCTCGGGGGCGAGAGCAGGCGCTGCTGCCCGACGGTGCTTACTGCACATCCCCCCAAAACGCGGCACATCGGAGGTGGCCCCGATCCACGCTCCCACCCCACCAACTGAAGGAGGGACTGGGCTAGTGCAGAACTTCCCACATGCAACGCTGGGGGCTGGGAACCATATTTCTGAGAGTTGGATTCTGATTTCTGTAATACAGAATTTCAGAGCTATTGGGTTCTAAGTGGCCATGCTCTTATGCTTGCAGCTATTGGCATGTTTGACATTTTAAACTATGAAATACCAACCTATTTTGAAATTGTCCAAATCATTAGTTGTGGAATTTTCCTAGCTCTTCATGAATACCACTGTTAATTGGGCAATTAACTGAAAACTACAGAATATGCTGTGATGGCATGATATGATATAAGCCATGTAAAGAAGGAACAGCCAAGCAACTCAGTGTGTTGAAAGATATTAATGAAGTGGCAAAATCTGCCAGAAAAATAATAATGGGTGATTTTAACTACCCCAATATTAACTGGTTGAATAACACATCTGTACACGGTTTGGAGAAGCAGCTTATTGATACTATAAATGGCTTCTTGTTGGAGCAGCTCCTTCTGGAGCCCGGGGAGGAGGGGTCGCTCACAGTTATGGAGCTGCCGGGCGCGGGGGCGAGCAGGGGGTGCAGCCCAGCAGGGGCAGCCTGGCCAAGGAGCCTGCGCCTCACTGAGGCGGCCCGGCCCAGCGGCTAACGCACGCGCGGCGGAGGCACAAACCAGCCACCCAGGCATCTCCTAAGCAAAGCTCTTCTGGAGGAAGCCAGGAGTTTATTCACACCTGGGACAAACTACCAAAGGTTTCGTTTATCCATACATATATATATATACATGCATATCTATTGCCCAATGTATGGTCTAAGGAATCTGGAATGAGATTATTCATGTCCCACAGCTGTTTTGAGAAATACAGGATAATAATTTAAGTGGCTTGTTCCCCTCATCATTCTCTAAAAGCTAGACTTCTGTCCATAAAAACCTTCTCCATGAATAAGAGATTAAACTACAAGTAAATAACTCACCAAAAGGTTACAGACTTGGTAGTCATACTTGCATTGTAGCTGCTATTGTCTCAGGGCAGCAGCCAAAAGAGGGCTATGAAGGATCAGATAAAATGTGTTTTATTTGTGCTTGACCATATTTCAAGACCTGCAGTTTTAAGAACGTAGAGCTTTCCATACAGCATGAGGAGAGATGGGGAAGGGGCAGGAAGCAGCAGCTGCCATTTCAGAGGCAGGCAAACACACGGCAGTTGTTCACTCTCCAGGCAGAGCTCAAGCGCTCCTAGTTCTAACGCAGACAGATCGGCTGCTAGGCTCTGAGCAGCGCACAAGGAAGCACAACATGGGATGTGCCCATACCTAGCCACTAACAAAGGCCAAATTCTGGCAACTATAAAGACTTGCCCAAGCAAGAGATGAAGAAAGAGTTCTAGTAAATAACTGTTCTTCAGTGAACAAAAGGGAAAAATCCAGTGTAGCTGTGAGGGAAGTGGCCTTTCAAAAGTTTATATTAAATCAGCACCACAATTTGGAGGAGGAAGCGTTCCATAAAACTAAGACTTTCTTAGTGCTCTTTTACAACACTGGGTGAAAAAGCAATGAAGTGACATGAAACCTAGCGTTGACAACTGTGTATTGTATCTTAGAAACAATAGCCTCAGCTTTTTATTTTCACTGCTGGATCCTATACAAACTGCAATCATTTGGTAAAACCAAACAAACAAAAAAAAAACAGAGCAATGAAATATGTCAATAGCACAAACAACTCAAAGACAGAAACAGAATATATTGAGAAAATAGTATTCTATCTTTAAATAAATCAATAGTGCATGTTCTACTGAGGGTATTCAGTTCTAAATAATATTTCAACAATAGAAGAGAAACAGAAGTTAGTTCAGTGAACTTTGCAGGACGGTATAATGAGCCAAGGACATTCTGGAACATTTGCACTTGTCCTAGAAATGTTGAGGGCTGCCTACTCTCCACTGCAGGACTGGATAATCAGGATCCTGATGTGATGTTCACAAGCCTAACTGGCTGAAACAGGAGAGCTAGCCCATGTCCAAAGTTAAGCATGTCTCTATATCCTGCAACTGCCGTAGCAGCTACTCTCAAGTTTTAGACAATTAGCTATGTTTTTTTCTTGGAATGAAATTTATATTTCACTCACATGATGCTAAGCATTCAGGCTTCAGGTTCCTGCACTTTGATCTCTTCAACAGATCTGCCTGCAGCCCTGTGCTGTTGGGGAAGTGATTGGGTGAACCACTGACCAGACAGCTCTGAGAAATAAAAACACTGAATATCCAATACCAAGCATTTCAGAAAGTAGCTACTAAAGCAGTAAGAATCCCCCCACACACCTAGCCTGCTAGCGAGCCATCCATCCTCCTTCCAGCACCTGCTTCTGGTACTCTCCCTCACCACCCTTCTCCATCAGACTTTCACTCCTGCTAATTTCCAGACGGAAGGCATCTCCCATTCCAGATCCAATTTCTATTTTTATACCAAAAATAACAAGACGGAGGTAGAATGGAACCTCACATGCTGTGAACCATTACACTGAAGAAGATACAAGGAAGAGATGAACCTTCTTGCAGCTGCGTAACCTCTGTTTCAGCACAGGCCAACTCCTCCTGTGGTAGTGGTGGAGTAACTACTCTTTGGTCTTTTTAAGCTCCTCCACAGAGTACCTTTCAGAGCCAGGATTATATATTAATCTCTTATAAACTCATAGAGATAATATAGTATTTATACAATTAAGAGTAGTCTTTTAATATTTAATGTTGTGCAGTCTGAATCTATCACCCACATTAAAAACAGCAAGCTGCTCCCAGTGAGTTCAAACTAATTGTGTTGAATGCGTTAATGTAGCCACCCAAAATACTCGTTCATCTCCACTGTGAATGAACTTAAACTACTAGAAGTAAAAATGAATTATTTAGATAGTCAGTACTAATGTAAGCACTGCCAAGATGCAAACCTCTGTCATGGAAAATAAATTTTAAAAAATACGCACTGATTTTTAGAGTTGCCTTTTGTGCTCTATCTTATCTTTACAATCTTAAAGTAATAGTTTCAATACGTCCTGCACTTTGATCAGCCCTTCTCAATTAAGTTTGGAAATGTGAGGATTTTACAGGATAGTCTTCACCATTTATGTATTTATTTTTATTTAGCTATTAATACTTCTGTTTTGCCTTCAATAGGCCTCTATGAGATTTCTATTAGGTCAGGCTTTGCTCTACACCAAAGATCCTGCAACATCCAGCGAGCAGGTAACCTCTCACTCCAGCCTCCTGTGCAAGTGCGACTCTGATGAATGGGGTGAGCCCTAAGCAATTCTGCTTCATGTCAATAAATAGAATAGAGAGTGTAGCTGTCCATGGACAGCTTATAACTGTTGCCTTCTTAAATAATTAGATTTAAAAAGATGATGCTCACATTGTTGCTATCCATTTGTAGTGTAAAATAGAAAATATTTTATATAATTTACTACTTGGTACAACTTGAAATAAAAAAAAACTTCTTCAAACTTCTTCAGAGCTTTTCTAAGATAGTTTGTTGTGGCTGCTAAGTGACCACATGCACCCACGGTGCCTATGAGCTTTGTGAGGAACAAGCATTACACCTCTGACAATGAACTTCACTCATATTGTTTCTGTTCTGTGTGTGGGCTGCTCGTCTATTCATTTGGCTACTTACTACCAAGAAACAGTCAATACAGTTAGAGGGCCTCCCACAAACACATGACTTTAGACAACATTCATACAAGGGAATCAATCAGAAAGCCCTGTTGGAAGTGGCAAGGGAAGAGAACTTCAGACACTGAAAAACAAACAAGCAAAGTTGGTTGCAGTTTTGCTCGGCCCTCCTCTGTCCTGCTCAGGACAGGTGAGCATGCCAGGCAGCTTCCTCTCTTTCCTGAAGTTTGTTTTTCCACACCTGCCTCTCTCCAGGTACAACTGCAGTGTGCAAAGAGGTGTACAAGTGACCTCTGTGCAGCACTGGGTAGATGCTGCTGTGCTCCTGTTGGACCCACACCAGCAGATGCACTGGAGCGTCCATTTACAGGGCATTACCACAGCACAGAGAAACATCCTTCTGCTTTCCATTTGATTTCAACTTGTTGGGTTCTCACTTGGTCTAAGATGCATAGGCATTTTAAATAGAAGCTTTCTCAAAGGAGAAACTCTTTGGAGAAGGTGCCTTGCTTTTCTATTAATTTATACCTCCTATAATGCAATGCAACTCTGAATCTTTTTAGGGAACTTGTATGCTACTGTAACGCAAGCATTGCATAAAAGTAGTGAGATACTGATCCTCTAGAGGTAGGCTTTTTATTCATTTATAAAATAATGCAGGGAAAACAGAATCCCAACCTGCTGAGTGGCTGCTTCATGGTGTGACTAAATTATTTCATGTATTGATATGTCACAAATGCTAACAGGGAAGTAGGCGGAAGAGGATTAAGTCCCCTGGTCCCTGCAGCACCTCCCTGTATAGAAAGGCTGCAGATGCTGCAGCAAACAGAGCTCCTGGAAAGGCAACACTTCACTTTCTCAACAGGAATTTCAAAACAATCTGCTCTTCACAGTGACATGATAATCTGATAAACAGCTCCTTGTCCAAAATACTAATAAACAAGTTTATCTTAAGAGAAGGAAAATAAAACTGAAAATCTACTTTTGAGCAAGTGAGTTTAGCATATTATTTATCTAGAAAACCCTATACCTAGACCCTGTGTTTTCCCCAAGTTAACCATAGTTCAGAAAACATCAAATGCTATCAATTAAACCTGCAAGACTAAAGCAGCTTCATGAGCTCCAAATCAGCTGCACCTTCTTTGACTTGGTCATGACAATATCTACCATTTAATAGTATCCTCTTTTAAAATAAGCTGCAAAAGATTCAAAACACAAAAGCTATTTGGTCATATGTTCCATGCTGTAAATAAAAACAATCCTTGAGTTTTAAATATAATCTTTCCAAACTAAATCAAGGAAGCATAAAAACTGCATTAAAAGTATGTTTGAGAAAATGAGTTAAATACTCATTTTGAAGCAAAATAGAGTCTATGATGATGTGCTCTCTGCATTTCTGGAGACAATGTTTGCCTTCCTACACTACTAGGTCTGTTGTACGTGTGGGAGCACGCTCAGGCATATGTGTGCATCTTCAGTGTTTCTATTTATACCTGCAAACCTTTGAAAAAAATGCTATTTGTTTTTAAAGCAATTTGATTTTAGTCTCAACTCCAATTATATTATTTTCAGTATTATTTTCAAGGCAAGTTTTCCATTGAAGAGCTATTCTAGCAAGACACTGAAGTTGCATAGGCTTTACCACCGTTCATTTTATACTTTTTTTCCCTTCTGTTAGTCTTTTTACTTCTCACTCAAGTTATAATAAAATTTTTACACAGTATACACAATGTTATTAGAGGACATCTATGTTACTTTTTGTTACTTGAAATAACTCTTGCAGTTTACTACTGGACAAACCTACTTGAGAAGAACAATCAAGTAAATTCAACCATGTTAAGTCCATGCTCTTGAAAAAAGTAACCTTCAGTTAAGACAATTACTTTGTGGGCATTACACTAAAGCACAGATGTCACATTTTCCGTGCCATTTACTTTAGTATGAATCATCAATCCTGTTTTCCCCTGAACAAAACTAGCCAAGAATGACAGAAAAAAATTGTCTAAACTGGATGATCCAAGTAATTACATGTTACAGTACAGCACATTTATGACAAAACTTTCAAAAATTTGGGAAAAAAAAAAGTTATTATAGCCCCTGGATGAAATAGCTTTGGTTCAGACCTATAGAAGTATTTAGTTTATCTTGCTGTATTCCTGTATGAAAATATGTACAGTTGCCAAGATGAATCTGCCTCCTGTTGATCTATACTCCTTCCCTTTTGAGTACAGCTGAAACCAACATGCCATAAAAACATGCCCAGATATTACAGGATAGGTATACACCTCTCATGAGCATTTTCCAGAACTGCCTAAAATTGAATTTCTTCGTAACTCCTCATATATGCAAAACTTTTGTTCCATGCTGTCCTCAAAAGCTGCCTCCTTATGTTGTATCACTTGCTCACGACCTATTTGTTCCCCGTCAGGTCCTGCTATGCTCTCATCAGCTTCCACAGACACCTCACATGAGTAAGTATTTGCAGAAATCAAGCCTTTAATTTGTAGGATATTTGAGGTGAACAACTGACCCTGTTATTTGATAGTGCACAGGGAAAATTATGACACTAAACATGTTACTGTAACACACACTAAAAGTCTGTATCAGCTAAACTGATGAAAAATACATGCAAGTTGAGAGGGGCAAAACGGAGATGAATTTAGAATATCTAAACCTGTATTTATACAGAATACATACTTTAGACTTGTTTTCAGCAGTTGAAGAGACACACTGGACTGTATTAAGTTAGTTATACATCCTACTTCTTAAATTTTGAGTTTCTTGGAATTGAGGGTTTACATTTTTTCCTAGATTTATCACGCTACATATTAACAGAAGACCTTTTATCAAAGCACAAGGACAGTCAGCAGCAGCATTAGCTTCTCTAGAAACTTGTGCGAGTATGACTGACCTCTGATTTGCAGAGAACATCTCACAAGCCCAACCTGCAGTTCATTCTGTACAGTCATTGTGCATAATCACTTACTTGGCTTCCTTTGCAAGACTGCTGAGCCATGTTCCAGTTCTCAGGGCCACACTACTGTCAAGCAGCTTACCTGTGCTAACAACTGATTCTGGGAAAGCCGAGCTGGAGCTGTGCGATAGCAGCAGTTGACACTTCTCATTGAAGCACTTTTTACAACACCTATTTGACTGACCTGAACATGAGCACTGTTTTTGAAGTATATCATATGTCAGTATTTGTTTACCACAGCTCTCTGTCACTGTCAATTTAGATAGCACTCTGGAGTCCACAGTACAATTGCTAAAAAATTCCACAAGGTCTTAAAATTCATATTTTCATTTATAGATCAGAAAACTGAGACACAGAAACCCTAAGTGATGGCTTCATAAAACAGTGCAGTTGCAAAACTAGAAAAAGTTTTAACAAATTCTTCATTATCAGTTCAGCAGTCACCCTACAACTTTAATTGCCACCTGAAAAGTATTTTCCAAAAGCAATACATCTTTAAAATTATTATATATTGTTGTTTAAAATTATTAACAACCTTTTCTATGAACACGACCGACAATTATTTATGTTTATTATAAAGAAATAAATGTGTACTGTCAAAGTAGAAAATTGGAAAATGTGATAGAAAATCATGTATGCAATTAAACATTTGTAAAGAGAAAAGGATAGTACAAATTGAACACATTTCCATGTGGACAGGAGAAACAGCCTCATTTTTCCCCAATGAAAGCAGTTTTGTGATTTTTTTTCCCCTAAATGACTGAATAAATATTTACTTATAAACTATATCTGTGACTTAAGAGAGCAAGCAGTATAGATTGGTTTCATTTATACTACATCATGCAAAATAATTTGTACCATGTCAAGCCTAATCCATAATAGATTTTTCTTACTGTATTTGAGTAAAGGTGAAGACTATCCAAAACAGCAATTTGGAAAGCTTTCCACTCATTGTATGAACGAGGATCATCTTCACAGATCCTTTTCTCTAACCCTCCCTTTCCTAAAGCACTTAGGCCTGAGTCTGGCCCCATTCACTTTATCTAAACTTGGGCATATGCTGGAGTACATTCTTGGGCCATGGCCTAAATGACTAGAGTCTCTGTCATTTTGCTGCAACCATAAAGGTCAGCTTTCTCCAGGATAAACATAAACACATTCCCAGGTGGACAAACAGTGATCGTCTTAGCCTTTCCTCAGTAAACCCAAGTGTCACTTCCTCTGAAAGTGCTGCCAGCCTTGAATCAAAGCCCCAAATCACTACTAGAAATAATACAGTATCAGAGTCATAATTTGATGGGCTCCAGATTTGTAGTATTATTTTCTCGTTATTAGGAAAACCAAAAGAAAGCCTGAAATAATCTGAAGTTTCTAAGCAGTTAAGTAGATTTCTTAATAACAGAACAGACTGAAAATACTACATTACAATGACATTTGAGAGTAGTTGCTAAATTCTTTCACATTAAAACAGTTTATAAGGAAGTAATAAGTAATAGGAATATTAATGAACATATACTTACAAATACACAAGAGAATCAGCCCTGGCTCCCAGAAATCACTGGTAAGATGCTTTTGAATTCATGAAACTGACCTGAAAATGTACAACAGAAAAAGTTAAAGTATAAAACTGATAAATTTTACTTTTATATTAGGCTAAATATTTGCGATTTTTAACTCCAAACTAAATAAACCCTCTAACCTGCTGCTGTCACTCTTTCAGTCCAGTTAATTTACACAGAATTTGTTTCCAGGAAGCCAATACCAGGAGCAACAATTATTTCATTGTTCTGCATCTCACACCATAGCAACTCAGTCCATTATGGCTTCTAAGAACTATCATAAATACAAGCTGGGCTATCTTTGAATACAGAAAATAGCTGTGAGGTTTGTTTTTTTTTTTAAGTGCTATGGACCATTCATTCCCTTTTAAAAGTATTTTGTTAACTATATTCTGCATCCTAACTGGTTTAAATTAACACGGTTTAGGTGTGCTTAACTGGAACCCATCGAAGGCCAAATTCATACAGAGAGAGAGAGAGAGAGAGAGAGAGAGAGAGAGACTAATAGTTTTGTTCTCTTATGGTCTAGATCCCGATTAGAAGCTTAGGCTCAGCACAATGCATTCACTATACGGCACGATTAAATCCAACATTCTTCTTGCCGCATACCCCTCCGTTCTAGCTGGAAAGGTAACAGATGCAACTCAAACCCACAGAGCTTGCCTTATAAAATTCTTTAACTAGCACAATGAGTCAGTTTATGCCTCTAAATATCCATGGTTTCCTCTCTCCAGAACCCCCATGCCTTAGAAGGTAGCTCAGTAGTTTATTTTTATTGTTTGGTCTACGTACAGCACATTTTTAGTTCTTAGGAAAACAAAGAAACTTTGTTGCAGGGCCCTTGTTTTCCTTCTAAAATGTGAGGATGGATATGGGTAACATTAAACTGAAAATAGTCACAGAGCCTGGGCAACTAGTTTAGGTCAAAACCTTTTTGTTCTCTGGGAGCTATCTGATTAATTTGCAGTTCATAAAACAGTGGGTGTAAGCTTAGTTTAAAAACATGTAACTATATTTAAGATGAAATCATCATTTTTGTTAGCCTCCAGTAATCCTTGAGAAACACCTTCCCACAACATTGCTGTATCCTAAAGTGCACCAGCCAGTACCGCGCATTGCCTAGAGACAAGGAGAGAATACCAAACTTATCTTGATGCAGAATATCCTCCTTATTCCATACACCCACCCTGAAGTGCATATTATTCATTCCAGCCGAGCCCTCCCCCACACTGAAAGTACATGTTTAATTGTGTCTTCTCTCCTGTAATACCAATAGAAAGTCAACAAATCTCATTTGCTGTATCAATGCAGTGTTATTATATATTTTAAAAGCAAGTCTGAATCTCATTATGAGCTGATTTATGCCATTAGTGAGCTTTGGAGCCACCAATTAAACAAGGACAGTGGTTCATAAGGTCACAGTTAATTAATCTGAAAGAGTATAAATACACTTTAAAGCACACCACCTCATGTAGAGAATTTAGGAACAAAGGACCAAGCCTTGATGCTGAGCAAGCAATTAGGAGGAAAGGTTAAATACACAAAATTTGAAATTTTGTGTGTAGTTAGACAAAAAATAAAAATAAAAATCCCCACCCACTCACTGACCCTGCAGAGTAATAGGGCTGTGAAATCTTGGTGTTAGGGGATATAAGGCAGGCGATCAGCTGGGCCTGGCCTACCCGTGCCCAGTGAGCCTGAGCAAACTCAGCCCATTGTGCAGAAGGCACCTCGGAGCTGGAGCCTTCCCTGTTACACAGTATAACCCGGTCAATGTACTCCAACTTCCCATAGGACCTTCCAGGAACTTCCAAGACTTGGGAAATAGGGAGAAAAAAAAATCAAGTAACACACACTGACTTTGGTACACCATGAGAAGAAGAAACCATTATGAGATTTTCAGAGGACAGAAGTTCAAGACAGGATTTGCAAAAGGACATATGAATTGAGGCAACTGTCTTCCAGTGAAAATCAGTAAAGGCCAAGAATCTCCTTTTAAATGAGAAGCTTTGCCAAAAAGCAAGTGTAATAGAAGTTCTCCATGGTGTGGGAGGTGTCAGGTAAGAGCAGCAAAAACTAAGGACATTTCAGCAAACCCTAAAAAGCAACAGACCAAGCAAGCACTATTATTCATCCTAACCATCTCTCATTGACTTCAGGAAAAAGAACATTCGATGATCCAACAATTTCACAGAATGCCTCTAAACAATTTGCTCTTCCCAGGAGTGCTCTATCTTGCAGAGCTACATTGACACAAAGAGAATCCTGGCTATATAAGATAACATACGTCAGCAAACGACTGCATGAGCACGTATGCCTTAACTGTTATGAACCGCAGAAAATGCCATAAATAGCACGTATTTGTGAGAATAGAAAGCAGAAGGCATTTATTTATGCAGCCACTTCAAAAAAGTCCTCTTTTCTCCCAAACACTATCAGCTCTATCACTTTCAAGAGGTTTGGGGTTGCGTAAGATTTCACCGATGGTGGAAAGCAGAAAAAAAATACTTATTTAATAAAAACTTTCATGGAAAGTCTGATTCTTCTAAGGCGCAGCCCCTACAGGTAGCCTGCAGTTTCTGCATACAGCCATCAGTGAACATGAAGGAAGTCTGTGAGTAAAAAATGGAAGCAGTTATTTAGTGAAAAGCATGGCATCAAGTTATATCATTTACCAATGTGGCCTATCATTGTGGGCTGCTGGGACTAAAATATGTACCATTCAACAACTGTTAAAAACCTATTTTCAGAATTATAGCATGATGTGAAATGAGAAGAAGGAATAATACAGAAATGAAGTTATACATTTAGGACCTGATTCACATAGCAATTTCACACCCTGCATGTGCAAAATCGCACAATTAAAACAACATTAATGACCAGTAAGCCGATAACCACAATCATAAAAATGAAAGGGGTGGAAGGTTGATTATGATGAAATCTTTTGAGTTGGATTTCTAAAAAACTTCCCTAGTTGAGGATTCAGTGAAGAATGTTACTTAAACATGGACAATTCTTCACAGACAATCAATTTGAAACAGGAATGTAAACACTGTAATTAAACACTATTGACAAGACTTTCTAGAAAAAAAAAAAGAGGGAATTCGTCTTATCTTATTTTCCGTACCATTTCTTTTCTGTGCCCCAGGATGATATTTTACTACCTTTGTTGGCTTGTTCTTAAGTTGTTTACTCTCCTTGGCTCCATACATTAGCCAAAAAAGGGTTGTTTGCCTAATTCTTTTCATCTGAGACCAGTCTCTCTGCAATGATCTTCATTTGGATTTTTGTGTTCTGTAATTGAGCTCACGGCCAAATGGTCTATCAGAGGAGGAATCAAAGTATCCTGCCTGTTACACAGGCGATCCTTTTAAGAACACATGCTGCAGCACCGTGAGGTAAGAACGATGTGGGAAATACAATGCAAACATCGGTCTCCAGGGCTCTGCTCTCAGTCCCCTGCTTTGCTACAGATTTGCTGCACAACCTTGGTCAAAAGAAGAGATTTTTATTTGTGTGTGTGCTTCTTATTTCCTTATTCACAAAAATAAGGTACTACTTCCATTATAGTGCTTCTTTACAATTTTATATGTCAGATGCCGTTATTACAGGAATGGGGCTCAAAAACACCTAAAATAAAATACATCTCCACAGTGTTTTGGAGGGAGATGTGAGCTCACTCTGCCCACACTTACAGATGACTGGCCACAAACCCACTCTAATCCAGTTTAGCTCTGGTTAGCACTTACGTAACTACATGTCCTCTAGCGCAGAGCAACCTCACATCTGCCAACAAAAAGCATGTAAACATAGGCATACAATTGATGGAGTTTCTGTGAACCACTTAGAGGGGTAATAAAAAAATAAAGAAATAAAGCACTGCCATGAGCACCCATCCCTCTCCACGCCCCACCGTGTGGTTCTCAGACACCTTCTGCTATTGCCTGTCACTTAGGACATGCCTTGGTAGTGTCTTATCATCCTGCTGTTTATATCATGGAACTGACTATATTGGCCCCTTATGGGTTCCTCCGTGCAGTCACGTGTAATTGCAAAAGACGCACTTGTGTCTTCAAAAGGCAATTCATGCCAGTTGCAATTCATGCCAGTTTCTCTGCTGTGTGCCTATGTATATATAAAGTACCCAGTTACCACAAGACCTAAGCACAGAATGCAAAATCCAGGTCTTGCAATTGCATCACTTCATAGCACACCAGCAGGTTAAGACTAAAAGGATTTTGATTTAAAAAAATACTGCACATGTCCAACAACTAATTTAAATGTAGCATTATATCTACCACTTGAAAATACACATGAAAACACCAAAAAAGCATAATTCACAGTGTGGATGAAAGCAATGCCTAGATATGCGCTTACCCGTTTATATAAAGAGGAAGGGAGCACCCTGCTCACACCCGCAAGCAGCTAAGAACCACAAGACATGAACCACGTGGCTGGAAAGGTGAAGGGAGAGGAGGCTCCCCAGCTGCAACCCAGTGCTGAGAGAGAGCAGGAGGCTCCCGGGGCGCAGAGCGGCTGCCCAGCGTCGTCGGCTCCCTCTCCAGGGAGCCCAGCCCGGCTTCCTGCAGGGCCTGCAGCAGCCACCGCCCTTCACACCTGGACAGCAGCTTGGACACGGCACCTGAGCGCTCGGGCTCCTTGGAGCTACCTGCTACTTCCATAGCTGTGGGCTGGGTCATTCCTGAGCAACAGGGCTGAGTTAAAGGAAAGGGAGCAAGCTACCTGAGCCAGGCCGTTTCTGCAGCGCTTGCAGGAACAAATGCATGTGCTGAAGACACCACAAGGCAAACTAAGCCAAAAGGAAAGGCTGCAGCACTGCAAGCCCAAAGAACTGTGCCAGGTGGAGAAACCCACAGGATGTACCACTGCTGCAAGGATATATCAAACACAGGGAGGGTTTCACAGCAAATGCAAACTCTACCTGAGAAGTTACTCATGCTCCAGAGCGCCGCACCGCACAGAGAACCCGACACAGAGGCTGCATGCGTGGGCAACCCTCAGGGGCCTGTGTCTGTCACAGCACCTATGAGGGCACCCACGGGAAGATCTGCACTGCACCACAGCGTTGGGAGAGCGCAGCGGCTGGCGAGTCTTCCCTCCTCTCCTGCCTTGAGCCTCCTTTCTGGTTGGGGTGAGAGCTTTGCAGTTTCTCACTCTCTGTGCACAGGGACTCAAAACCATAACAGGGCCTTGGGGCACTACTGAAATACTACCTCCAACAGGGGCTTGCACACAACTGTAATGCACAACAACAACAACTTTGTTTATTATGTAATATTATCATCATGTAGGACTGAATTATAGAAGAGGATGGACTACATTCTAGGAGTTGCTAGCTTACTATATGGATTTTTTTTCCCTGATATATTGTATAATAATATGCCTTTTAGTTTTTGGCTACTTTTATCTCTGGAATATATAACTTATGTCACTTTTTTCTGATATTTCATATCAAGGATGATGTTTAAAGTAGATCCATTGAAGAATTAGCTTACTTATTTAAATAAAGCAGGAATGTTCTTTCAGCTCAGTCATGTGACAGAAATGGACTGTATAAAGACCATAAAATTTCATTCAAACCTGTAATTAAGTCTCTTTAATGTGCTTTATGAGCTCTGGACTGGACTAAATTGAAATTGAATTACATAGCACTATGGAATTTCATTGATTTGCCTCAATTTCAGATCAGCTATCTATATTAAAAGGTACATATTCATTTTGCTTCCAATTTTTTTATCTCCAATTTATAACCTTCTTTTAGCAAATAAATGGTCTCTTTGAAAAGAAAGGCACATTCACTGCCACAACTACAGAGCACATCACAGCAAAAAAATAAAAATAAAGATCACTGGCTTTAATAAAAATAAACAAAAAAGTATCAAGACTTTCAGAGGAATTTGATGTAAGCAGGTAGCGAGGCAAATGTTCAGGACTAAGCAGGCTGCGCATAGACTCAGTTTTTCTCATTTTTCCAACTGGTCTGCATTGTAACATTGCAAGAAAAATATTCCTTTTACTCTCAGTGAAACTAGAGTTAAACCAGATGTAACATGGGGGTTCTATGTTGGGGAATACCTTATTATTGAGGCTCAGATTTTCAAAGCTAGTTATGAAGTAGGACATAAAAATCAATTAAAAGCCTTCAAAATGCCTGCCTTCAGGTCTCCTTCTCTGGATTTCCCAGGGGACAACACCTCCTTACTACATAGCTCATGGGGTTTTTTTTCCCCTCTCTCTGAGGGGGGGAAAATAATTATAGCTTAAGTCTTTCTAAAAAAAATAAATGAGATCTCACATACTAACTTCCTTTCTCAGCTCTGATTTTTGAAACTAATATCCCCTGACACCATAACCAGAGAAAAGGAGGTCCATGTAATATCTTTTAAATTTTACTTTAGAAAGATCATAAGTAAATAAAACTTCTTCCTTTAAGGATTTGTTCTGCTGACTAGAATCCCATCTTATATATGCATCCACAGTCAGAAACAATTCCCAATGTATGTGGCACTGAGAGCTATTAGCAAGGATAATACTTTGTGTCTTGCTCAAAGGAACTTTTTATTTATAATTATGTCCAGTAATCAGTCCTAAAGACAAATAATTCTCATATGTTCCATAAATAAATCACAGAGAACGGGGAGACAACAAGTGAAAGTGAAACAGAAAGGAAAAAAAAAAAAAAAATCGACCTCACCAGACTCTCAAAATAAGCATCTTTAAGTCTCCGTTCAGTCTCTCCAAATGTATGACTACTTCATTAGTTAAATTAAAACAAGTCAAAATATGTATATTTAATTTGGAGAAGTGTACTTCTTTAAATAAAACTTACCTTTAAAGGTTAAGTCAAGCATTAGATAAGAATTCAAGCTTTGGAAACTTAACCAAGTGAAGCCCTGGTTTCTTCTGAATGTTATCTCTAACACCTCTGTCAAAATTCATGCCTTTCCTTGTTTCCTATCACTTAAAGATTTTGAATTCCTATTTTTTCCTCAGCATTACAAGATCTGCAAGATATTTTTAAACCAGACTTGAAACATATTCACCGTAGTCTGAAATACTTGCAGGCAATACTGTCCATCAAACAGACGATACAACCGCTCCAACTGAAGCCAGGCCCAGCCACTAAGAACCAAGCAGGTTAAAGTGCTTTCAGTCCACATGGATCAGCCCTCTGTTCACAGCCTCATTTCTGCAGTGTGCTCAGAGATCACAGGTTAGTAAGTTGCTGATGGTCACGTCTTACTGACCTTGGTCGGACCCAGAGATGGCCTGTGCTTGACCACAAAGTATCCACAACTATAAATTTAACTTTGAGTCTGGGGGATGGGTGTTGGGGTTTTTTACATGCTGAAAGCAATTTGAGGAACAATTTCTTAGCTTATTTAAGTAGTCATATAAAACCATATCTCCAGGCACCTACTAGCATTGCTGAGTACGTGTGAGCCTCAGGCTATCTGCACCTGTCTGCAGCATGATCCTGACAGGCAGCAAGGCAGAGCTGACAGCCAGAGGCGTGGCTACTAGGTGCGTAGGATACTTCAGAAATGAAAATGGAATATTGATCTATTCCCCTCCGCCCCGAAAAAGGAAAATTGGCATTCATCTGGAGAGCAAACCTAAAAGTTTCACCGCATTAACTCATCAGCCTGACATGTCTCATTAAAAGATCTTATCACTGGTTTAACTAAACAAATGAAAACGAAGAAGGAAAGAAAGGTACACAGGGAATACCTTGTATTTCTTTAAAAAGGAAGTTTTTTAAAAGAAGGACTTCAAATATGTTTCTGGCTTGTGGTAAATGAAGCAGCTATAGCTGTGGAATTTTAGGGTGTTGTTTTCTCTGTTTTCTTTTTAACAAGCACCAGTAACATCCATCAGAAATCATTAGTGCACAAGTTATAACTACTCCCAAGCAACTATAAAGTATGTAGCATTTTTTTCTTTGTTTTTGGGAAATTTTTCTGATTCCTCTATTTTACTTCTGCTGGGCATACTTAGCTTCTCTGAGCTAGAAATATCTCTTTTTCCAGGTGACCCTGCCCTCTTTTTCTGGCATGTGCACCCTTTGGAATGCACTGAGACTTTAACTACTTGTGTATAAGAAAACTTTGCAGAAGAATCAAGGAAGAAGGAAAGATTTACATTTCTAGCCACTGCACTCTCCAGAAACAAAATTATATTCTTAGCAAATGATTCCCACTTGACAAAGTTTTAATCCCTCTTCTTTTCTTCATTAAAGAAGTTGAAAAGTGTTACAGCTCTACAGATTACTACTATAATTTCAGTTATGTTATCACGAGTTATTCTTTGCTCCCAAATAATTCAGTCCCTGGCTTTGTTAGCAGCTAAGGCACCGGGGTGCGCCCCCAGCTTTCAGCTCCGTTGCCGACGCTCCCATTCAGCGCGCTGTCTAAATTGCCATAAAGGGGCTTACCAGGTTACACTGACGCGAGGACATGCACTGTGAGAGCGTCAACAGACACGCTACCCAACGTGAATAAATACAGTCCTGGAAAGGAACATAGCAAATCATGGGAACTCTCTTGAGCTCACAGGAAGGCATGGCTATTTTTGGAACACAAAGTTAAATCCTGCCTGTACTTTAATCATGACAAAAGCACCACAATCTTAATGGATCTAGGATTTTACTCTTTACTCTGTCACTAAAATGAGGTAATAAATATCTTAGAAATTTTCAGAGCTTTGCTTGTGGAAATTTCAGTACCTCATAATTCACTGCAAAGTCAGACACTACCATTATTAATCATCATAATAATATATTGTGCACCTATAGAGCTTTTCCAGATGCAATTTTGAGTACTTTACAAGAAAATAGCCATTTAAGGATCCTACAATTGCATGGTATTTTCTTCTGTACAGAGTACTAACAGAAAGTTTATTAAGAATGTAAGCCATGTTTTGAGGATCTAAAAGGGAGATCAAGCAGTACATAGTCTTCATATTGAAGCTCTGAACTGGAATGGTTTGTGCAATTGAGAGAAACCTTAACATCGAGTCACCTCCTTGAAAAGCAGGGAGGGAGATTCTCCTCAGGAAAATCAGGGACAGCAGAACCTCATCCAGACCACATAGAGCTTTGCAAAAATTAGTAAAAAATCTAGTAAAAGGTTTTAAAAGCCATAAGCATACCAAAAAAGATGCTACTCTAAGCAAAATGAACCACAGACTTCAATTTTAAGATGAACTAATCACAAGTAGCTTAAGTGCATGTACAAAAATTAAGAGATAATTAAACAAAAAAATTTACCAAGTGGCTCAGTGCCAAGGTAAGAGTCTCCCATCAATCATACACGATACTCCTCTTGTTACCTCTCCCTACCTGCAGAAGCAGCTGTGCGCTGTAGCAAGTCCCAACAATCTTTAAAACCTGACTCCCACAGACATGAGAACATGGTCTGACAACATGACTGGCAAGGCGAGGGGCTTTCTTTTCCCTTTTTTACTTCACTCTTATATGGCAACATAATAGGCAGGATTCTCACGTTTTATACAACTCAGATTTCAGACAGAAAAAGAATCTCTCTTTTGGTTGAGTTACAGGAACAAACAAATTGAATCCTCTCTCATAGTTTGAGCAGCCCAACCCATGGAAGCCAAAGAACTTGCTTGTTAAAGTGGTGGCTGGACTTGGCTCATTATCTAAGCTATGCCTCATCCAAGCTTCATTTCAACAACCTGCCCCTATTATCACACTCCAGTCAATGGTGAAACTTTCACTGATTTCAATGACAATTACGACTAGGGTTTCAGGCAAGGTAATGCTATTCTTGTGTAGAAATGGGTGACAAACACCATCCAAGGCTCTCTACTCTCACTAGGATTTAGCTGTTCAGAAAATTGTACAAATAAAAGAAAAAAAGAATTAAAGTAAGAGACTTTGTTCAGTTACATACAAAGTCCCAAGCGATTATGGCACAGAAACTGCTATGCAATTACAGTCTACTTGGAACGTATTAAAGCCAAAAGTCAAATCTTAACACATTTGTTACACTGTGAGAACTATAAAATATGATGTCTGTATGATCTGTTACTTAATGTTTGCATTTCCTCCGTCTCTAAATGCAGTCTCTCCCATTTAATGGAAAAATGTGCTACAAGAAAAGATCACTCTTGAGCCATCTCTGGAAAATAAATATATCACATATGTATCATGAGTATATCATCATTATACTCCTAAACCAAAAATAAGGGTTGTTGATACTTAAAAGTATGGTTAAAACAAAATGATACATAAAGACTATGCTTTATGAAAATTTAACTTTTTTTTTCACTTTGGAAACATAATCTGGGCACTTTCTATTAAGCACAAGTATTCTCAGTTACAAATATTTCTTAAGAAAAGCTGCATGCCTTTTATTCAACTCCATGCAAAGTAATATATGGTTCTTTCTTTCCTGTGTCTGAAAATACCTTGCCCACTCTGATAAAAAAAAGCCCGATGCTAAAGAGGTTGGTAATTATGCCTTTGCCATCCATTAAAACTTTGGTGATCCCATCCAAAGCACTTCATCATCAGAACCATCTGGTGTTCTTTCTGCACAATTACCAAAATACAGAGCATATTTTGACTTGGCACTTGCATTTGGTAGACACTTTAGTCATTTTTATAAGCAACAAGACAGCATCCTGCCAAAGCATGGCCTCAAAAGAAAATTTCAACACACCAGAATCTGACTTCTATCCTAGTGAGGCCTACCAGAACTAAAGGAATCATTTGGCAAATATAATGCTGGCAAATCAGCTGCTCTCTTCACCTTCATACACTAAACACCTGTTGCTGCTTTAGTTATCCCATATTTCCCCTCTATGTTGATGATTCTGAGCATTATCTAATGGGCTAGGGATAAAGCAAACAGAGTCACTTAGATCGACGCTCTCTTCAAGATCTCTGGCTCGGAAATCCAGCTGAAACGATTCACCAGAAGTGAAACTGTTAGAAGTACAAGCAGGCAAAAGCATTGCACAATAACACTGTAAAGAGCAACAACATGGAGACTATTTTGCATCTGACTCTTGCAATCCTTTTCTGTTCAGTGCTTACAAATACATTAATAAAATTAGCACAGCTCAAAAAGAAATCTCAAAAGGTGCGAATAGCAACTGCATTGGAATAATGTTAGCTTATATGCGTAAGTATGTATATAAGTATATATAACATACTTAGAAGTATATGTAAGACCACCTACATAAAAGAGCTGATGATGAGAATAGGCAACATGTTTCCAGGCAGGAGTACTAATAAGTTTCTCTTACAAACTGTTTTAAAATCACTTTTATTAATTCTCTCCAATAGAATTTATGTCAAAAAGTAGAAACCTCTATGCAATAATGACCATCAAAATGACTCAGGAAAGTGTAGAGAATGGAAAAAAAAAAATCAGAGTGCTCAACTGGAGTTAACAGAAAAAGAAATGCTGACCATTAATTCTCCATATTACACATTCCAGTTACCTTTGGGAACTCAAAGGGCAGATCCACATTTAATGACTCTAGAACCTGCAAGCATCCTCTGTTCAAGGGCACAAAATGATGGTAGCCACTGTGAACATATACTCTCAGGAATCTATTTAATACAGTATCACTATATTAAAAAAAAATACTCCTTCTCTGAAAGATTTTTTCTTTTTGAATACATAGAGAATCAGGTTGGGCTAAAAATGTGCTAACTAATCTGTAATTACTGAAAAAATAGTAGAAAACAGATACAGACTTAAAAAAACAGTGCAACATAGATAACCTATCCAAAGCGACAACTGGAACTTCCACAACAAACACATAAAACGATCCCACAAGGACAGGAATTTGCCACCATCCAAGACTTTGCCGCCACCAAAGATTCAGCTTTGAAGAGGGAAAGAATTACTTATTAGGTCATCACAGACATGGAGAAGCTTGACAAAATATAACCAGAAAATTACTAAGAAATCTGTGTAAGAAATTTGGGTAGAAATTTTAAAAAAGCTTTTATCACATATAACTTTACAATATTAGTCCTTTAAATAGAACATTCTGAAGAAACATATGTAATGAATTTTCATCAATAAGATACAAAGGAGAGATAGAATGAATAGGTCCTCACACAGAAATATTTCTGCACAATAGTGAAAGTCTGTGGTATTAATAAGAATGATAAATCTAAAGCAGTCAATTTGGTGAAGAGATCTATTAGTGCATATGACAATCTAAGAAATCACAACATGCTCATCCTTGTAAGATGAGCTGTCAGGCAGACAAAATGTAATATTTGAGTAAGTAAATAAACATTTGAATACATAGGGTGTCATTCTCATTGGGTGACACTCCAAAGAGAATATATATCAGCTGTTGGCAAAAACAAACTGCACAATATATCCTTACTTCTGAACAGCATCTCAGCAGATTCCCTAACATCAGAAATTCAAAAATCAAATATGGCTTAATTATGTCCCACAGTCTTGCCTTTAATTTTATCATTATGGCTAACAATGTTATATCAAATAAAAACATGTTATCTAACCACATTTCCCTATGTTTCAGAATCAGCATGACTTCAAGTGTCTGGTATCAAGTGAAAAGCAGGTAAGCATTGCTAGGACAACTGGGTTGGCATCACCTTACAAAAATGTTACGGAGCATCTGTGTTACTCCAGTTAGCCTCATTACAACAACATACAACACCACAGCAGGATGGCTGGACGTCATCCCCTAAAAGAACAATCAAAAGGCATAAAAAGTGAGAGAGAAATTATTCAACTTACGCCTTAGAATCTCGGGCAACTGCTATAACATCAGAAAATCTATCGCAGGGGAAGATGATGGAGCTTTCAGACCAGTGGAATTAGTATTTTGCTTTAAATTTCACAGCATCTAGAAAAGGCCAAACACAGCAGAGCAGATTGACTAATGTGTCACTTCAGTGTTATTAGATGTTAACTTCCGTGCAACAAATATTCCAGCTGACTGTAAGACATGAAGTAATTAGACATTCTTACAGCTTCATCTCCTGCAAACAATCACTATATGTTCTTTCTTGTGCTTTTCTAAAAAAAATAAAATAAAATAAAAAATAAAACTAATGATTTGCCACTTTTATAAATGATCAATTCTGAGACAATTTTGGTGCAAATTCCAACCAATTACACAACACTGTAGCAGACATCTAGCACATTAAGGCTGTGCTGCCAAATGTGATGCAAAGGGACAGTTTTTGCAAGAGAGATGAGTTAGTCACGAAGCCAGTGCACGCATTCCTCTACATCTGTGCTTTAATGAAAGAGAGGAGAAGCTGGTAGATGTAAATTCAAGCAGGATTTATTGGTTGGCTCTATTCTTATCTATCCAGAATGAAGCAGGACCCAGCAGAGATTTCCCGTGTCCTCCATGAAGAAACATATGCGTTCCTATATGTTTTTGGCCTTCAAAACTGTGAATCAGAAACCAGGTTCAGCCCTGAAATAACTGCAGTCTGCTTTTCACAGAAACATAATTTTCTTGTTATGTCTTGCTACAGTTATATATCTTGTAATGTTATTCTTGTCACCTCCTAAAACTCTGTATCACATTTTTGGCTTCAGGATGAATTCTGCTTTCAGCTGCAAGTTCGGAGTTCCCACAGAAGCCACAGTGGCTGCACGTCGTGTAATAGGAGCCGATGGATTAACTTTTACCGTAATACAATACAGGCAGTTTATGTTGTGATTGAAGAATTCAAAACTGATCATATGTAAAATTAGCATATTCAAGAAATAACTACCAAGTAAATTGGAATTAGAGCTGCATTTGAACCATGGGATGCACTTGCATCAGTGAGCTGGAAAAGTTAGGGGAGGCCACCAGGCTGAGGCGGGAAGCTGACGGTCCAGAAGGGCCCTAAATCCCCTCTCCTTCAAGCACTTGGAACGATACTGTCAGGTGAAGGCAAGGAAGAGGGAAAGAGCAAAGAAGAAAGGTAAGGAAATAAATCTTTAATGGTATAGCCCAGAAGGATAATCCTTTTCAGGAGTCTGGTTGTAAAACTATTCCCTTCTCTTTAATTCTGAATATATTTCAAGTTCCAGCTTGTCTAATAATAAACTATAATACAAAATTATATGAGAAAACACAATATCTTTTCTAGCTTTCCAAAATAAAAACACTGAAGTCTACTTGCAGCAAAAAGCATTTATCCTTTTTCAAGATGCATTTCTCCACTTTCCATATATTTATTAGGCAGCATTTCCATCACTGTCTTGCCACAAAACTTTCGTATTGAACTAAGCTATTTTTAGCTAAATTCAGTGTGGATATTTTCCTAAATTAGAACTGCAAGTCAATCAAATGGTAAATTGATCTAGAATATCATCCATTGATCCATAAATGATCAGGTTACAGCAAGTTGCATCAGTTTTACCACATTATTGCATTGACCATGCTCTGGCATCAATAGTCTTCAGTTTATTTTTCTAGCTTTAATTTTTCAATTCTAATCTCTAGTTCTAGAGATTAGAATGAAATTTGCATTGATTCTCTTTTAATTAATAGACTTTATAACTTAAAATTTAAAAACATATTTCAATTAACACATTCACAACTACCCACATGTACACAAAATACTCCTGGATGAAAGCGCTCCAAAATTAACTACATGAGTGTTAACCTTTCCTCAAATTTTAAAAACCTAAGGAAACCTATTAAGCACAATATGATTTTCTTAGAACCCCCATCCCTCAGTTCTTTCAGTCTTTTAGGAATAAGAAACCTGCCAAGCCAACCTAGCTTTTGCCAGAGTAGCACATTTAGACAGTCCTTTGATTTTTGGATACTGTTCTTATAAACACTGAACAAAAATGAATAGAACTCTCACAAAAAGAAAGAAAGTAACAAAAGAAATAGAGAAAGAAAGGGAATATTGAAGAGGGAAAAGAAAAACACAGCCAAGTCTCTGAAGGTAGAGAAAACTGAAGGAAGAAAAGAATACCCACAGCCATACCAAACTGCAGCAGGTATCTGAATGTATGTAAAGTCAGTTTTCTTTTAAAGCAGTCATTCATTTTGTAAAACTTCATGATGAGAAGACACTGATTCTTTTCTACATGCTGCTGAAAACTAGGTCTGCAGAACCTCAAGTGTAACACCAAATATTAAGGCACACAGAATTAATTTTCCATTGAAAATGTTGGCATCTAGTACCTTCTGAGGTGCTGAAAATATATTGAAAAAAATCCCTGAATTGGCTAGCAAGCGAAAAGGTATTACGAAGGAACATTTAAAAGCAACTTAATTCAAGTAAGCAATTTTTGGATGGCCTTAAAACCATGCAAAAATTTTAAAAAAAAAGAAACAAGAAAATAAGAAAAAAAATCCCAAGACAGCAAAACAATTGAGAGGCCTAACAAATAGCCATAATGGCATATTTGGCATGTTTCTGGCCATCAGTGAAGGTTTTCACCCACTGGGAAATGAATGGAAATTCATTATTTCAGATGCACACAAAAGATATATGAAATATAGCTTATTGTAGAAGCAATGTTATCTGAATATCTGCTTAATTATGCTATTTGTAGGAGAGGGCATGGGGTAATTCAACAAATCAAAGGAAATGAAAGCTTATTGAAAGACTCGACGCTCCTCCCGGGTGGCCGAGCTGTCCCGTGCCCCGCGGGCAGCTGGACAGCGGGCAGCGTAGGAACAGCCAGAGAGCAGCTAGAAGGCACCGCCGAGGCCGCCGGCCTTGGCGGCCAGCAAAGCCTTAGGACTTCTGCGGGGCTGTGCGAGACAGCCGAGACACACACCGCGCTAAATCCACTGGCTCCATTCTTGCCCTTTTCCATGGAAATTCATGTTCACAGTTCCTGGCAAGCCCATCTCGTTTGCAAAGCAAATCTGCAGCAGCTCCGCTGCAGGGAGAGCAAGAATGTGCACAAGGAGAAGAATTTGCCTCTCCATCCTTACATACATTCAACGAAACTAGTTCGAGTGAAGTACCCGAATGAATGGCTAACCAAACCCAAGCTGCTCAAAGAGAAAGGCAACAACCTCAGCCCTGTGCAAAAGCGGACGAGAAGTATCCATACATGGAGAAGACCTATCAGAGCTCCAAGCTAACGCGTTCACTGGGTATCTCTGGCCTTGTCTAGTACCTATCCCACAATTACCTTTTAATACGTAATCTATCAAACACGTCTGAAATGATCTTATTTGAATTTCACACAGTAAATCATCATTACTCAGAAGATAAAACAGGAAAATTATTTTAAGAGAAAAAGCATAACAATATATGGCTGGGTGAAGGCTCTGATCCTTACTCATCCTGTACCAAGAATATGAAAGATTAAACTGCTGATAGCACTCAAAAAGAGCAATATTTTATTTTCAGGCCTAAAAGATGTAAGATTTCCCCTTCATAAAAGCTCCAAGTAGAACACTTGTGAATTATGAAGGTCCTTCCTTTTTAAACAAATTTAGAAAATGTAATCATCCTTCACAGGTGAGATATTCTGTTTATCCTATGGAGAATCATTTGAGTCTAAATTAAACTCTTCAAATGGTTTTGATGATTGCTGCAATAAGGACACAACAGGGAAAAGATCTGGGGAGAAAATAACACACGTGTTAGATGAATGGTTGACAGAAATATTTCTAGATATAAAAATTACCAAATTAAACTTTTTAAAACCAAATATCAGTATTATTTTTAAAACATAAATACTGCTTCTATGCTGTCAATGAAGATGTCAATCTGCACTCTTCTCTTTAACTATCTTCAACATGGTCCAAGTGCTCTGAAGATAAAAGACACAAGCCTTTTAACCTTTCAAAAAAGCACCGTTTGGGGTATCAAGCACACGAACACAGCAAAAATGGCTTGTCCACTAAATAGCTAAGCCATAAGTCCTGCCACAGATTGCTTACAATCTACGTAATTCAATCTAAAATAGATTTTGATAAGACAAGTAGAGATAAAAATCAAGGAAAGAATTTAAAGCAAAATACCCATCTCTGACATTCTCTGTCTTTTTCTTAACTCTAATCTCAAACCTCGCCAACAGAAAATAATAAAACCAAAGAGATGTCCATCAAACACTTATAGAAAGGGTTGCCGTACATGTTTCCCTCTTCCAAGCCTTCTCCAAATTTGTCCTTACTCAATAACATAATTTAGAACACTACTGCTAGCAATGACATAAAAAAAATCTAATATAAAGTCATAGAACTTTATATTATTGCCAGAAATATTATATTTATATATTATATTGCCAGAAAGCAGGTACAAGATATCCCACTATAGATTTGGGGTTTTTTTTGGTAATATGATACAGCTGCCAGTTCAACTACTTAAGTCATCTCAACAGCAAATACTTTTTAAAAGTGTCACAGAAGAATAAAAAGGGAATATTGAAGCTCAGGTGGGTTAAATTGTGCGGCCTCTTACAAGCTGCCTTTTCACCCTGTAACTTGCGCATCTCACTGCTAATACTTTCGCATTTCCAGGGAATACTCAATGATCCTTTACATATTGTTCAAGGTGAACAGCAGTAAAACTTTATTTGTCAAATGTGCTTTGTAAGAATCATTTGTCTCTCCTAATGACATCTGCTTTCTATGGCAATGCCCCCCAAAAGGCTTTCTCGCACATTTCTTGTACATACAGAGAAGGCAACAAATGGGCTGAAGAAGACAGAAGACCAAGTCAGGCTCATTTCACCTCCCTGGATAATGTTCCCATGGAGACTCTTTCCAAAGGACAATGCAGCTCCAGGCAGCATCATTTACACTATTTAGCCTCCTCTATAATGATGAAGTCTCACTGAAGCCAGAACCTTCTTGCAAGTGTAGATGGAAGGGCAGCACACTGACAAGGCCAGGCCTGGGCACACAGGCTGTCCTCATGGCAGTGCTCTGTGTGCTGCTGGTTCCGAGAACTTTGCCAGATGTGCACATGAGATTTGGGGCTTATTGTTCTGTGTGAGTCCTGGCCTCTCTATTCCAACACGATAATGAAGAGCCCAGGCGAGGCACTTTTCACGGCGCTGCCCTCCCCGGGTTGCTCCTGCTGCTGCTATCCATCAGGCACACGGCATGAGCCAGCTGGCACTCAGCGAGGAAGAGCTGAGCTGCAAGCCAGGGCTGGAGCCCCGAGGCAAGCGCAGGAAGTGAGGATGCACACTGGGGACACTGCGCTTGCCACGGGCACTGCTCATACTGTGGAGCTTCTGGAAGATAAGGAGGCCAACCCACGTAAGAATGACAGGTCTAAGGTTACCATTGTACATAATTAGGCAATATGAAGCTTATTACTTGCTTGATTGAGTACCTTATAATTAACAGCTTGTTCCAAAGCCTGTTTAAGTCAATAGGAATCTTTCTATTTACTTCAAAGGGGCTTTTGATCAAGCCCTGCCAATGTAGTAGGATCCTACTCTCCCCATGTCATAACTCAGCAGGTGCCATCAGGAGGCACTCAAATTGACACTCTCTGGGCTTAACCACAATGGTGCTGGTGGCAGACACTTGCACATAAAGACATTTAACCCTGTTTTGTAACTCTGACCGCTGATCTTCAGTATATAGGCCAGTTTTGGCCAGAAGAGCAAGAATTCACTGGCATGACTCGAGGAATTCCTCTCCATTGATAGCAGTTTGGAAAAAACGTACTGCCTGGCCACACCGTAACTTGTCACTGAGACACATTGGGGAAACCTCCTCACGTCATGGATCATCGAGCTCACGTGTAAATCCTTCTTAGCTTGACCAGATACGGTGGTAAGAGCCCCAAGGGAAAGAGTCTTTCTGCATTGCCAAGCAAATTCAGCAGTTGCGCGTATGTTTCAAGTCCACATGTGAAAACCTCTTTGAAATCAGGGTCCAGATTTTCTTACTACTTATGTGCATAACCTGTAAAGACATCCTAATGCACATCTAAGCTATTATCAGGAACCCTGAGAAAACTGTCATTGTGCTGTTCATGTCAAGTATGTTACCTCTAGAATCAAGATTTAATAGAAATGAAAGAATATCTAAAAATAATTGATTTTTTTCACATTTCCATGTAAGAAGAAATATTCCTGGCATTATTCAAAGGATTAAAAAAAAAGTATTAACAAGTGGGGAAAAAAAATCATCTATATGGACTAACTTTTTAAACGTGCAAACTTTAGATTTACATAACTTTTAAAATAGCCAATTGGATATCCCCCCTACCTTCAATACTACTTAAAAAATCACACTCCAGGCCAATTCTGCTAAATTTATAGCTATGTTTCTGCAGCTGAATGTCTTGGAAAATGCATCTGCTAGCAATATAGACAATACTCTTAGAAAAATATTTTGTCTTCTAAGCATTTCGTTATCTAACTTGTATTTTCCTTACTTGCAGATCTGAGACAAATACAAATTCAGAAATGCAAACGTTATTTTCTCCAGTGCTGGCACACTGTTATTTTCCAGATCACCCTAACATGAGGTAACTATTATCGATTGTGAAAGCACAACAGGTGGGTCACATGAAAGGTCACATTAGTTTTGTTCACAGGGCCAAACAGAAGGTTTTCATTATCCTTAATAAAAACAGAAGCAAGTAATAAAATATATCATTGCAATAACATATCTCTCCATTCATACGCAATAACCTCATACATTAGATCCTACAATTCCAAAATACTGCTGTTGGCTCCAGCAGCATGATTATTTTTGTGGTTGCTACTTATAAAAATAATATTATAAATCATAGTTTGACTTGCAAATTTCCACACTGCTCTTTTGAGTTGCTTTTTGAACTGTTTTTCTGGACAAGCCTCCTCAAAGCAAGCATTCACTTTAGAAATCTTAAGCACTTTAAATGGTCAATAAGGCAGCAAAGATTTTTAGTAATTCCTGTCATTAGTGTAATAGCAAATCACAATGACCTAGAACTAGTTAGGCACCTTGTTCAAACCCTCATGCTAAGCTAGAGTCATAACTCAGACACAGTGTAAAAAAGACAAAACATATTAAATTCCTTCACAATAGTCTTGAAGATGAACGGCTTGACTGCCTCTGGTCCCCCCATGACACACACAAAAGTCTCTGCTCTTATCTGGGAAGAAGTGAGGACAACAAAGCTTTATGGTTTAGAGTAAATAGAAAATATCCTTGCTTCTAGGTAGACTAGAGGATTATTTTTGTCACCTAGCATTCTTATAGGTATATCATCCAACTCAAATAAATCTCTATGCAAGTTAATTTAGGATGGCCAATATTTAAAAGAAAATCATTCTGCAGGTCTTAACATCTAGTTCAGAGAGAACGGTTAATATTTTCTTTTTCAGATTAATATATTATTTTCTTAAATATATTTCTAGAGTGAAGCACAAATAGAGAACTGGCTCTTCTCCCTAGATTCTTCTGGCTAGACTGCTCTCCACCATCTTCCTTTTGCTGCCATACCTCCTCATCTCAAAATGGACATACCAGGATATTACACAGAAGTGAAACAAAGAAATAAAAAGCTAAAATAATTTACCTCTGCCTAAGAAGCTATTTCCCAATATAACGTGTGTCATAGGAATCAGTGGTAACAACCCAACGCTTTCGTGTGAATATTCGAGCAACAAAGATAAGGCCGCTCTTGAAAGCCATTTCTTGCTATCAGAAAGCAACACGTGTTTTGGGAAACACAAGCAGCTGGAACAATGCGTGGCTATCTGCGGACGCAAAATACCCCTGCTAGAGCAACGCTCAGGTTGGGCTCCAAAGAGCCTCGCTGCTTATCAGCCCGGCCGCCCGGCGTGCAGGGCTCATCTCGGGCCATGTTGTGTCTGCGCAGCGGCTCGAGCGCGTGCCAGCGAGGGGGCAGCCGCCGGGGCTGCCCCGCGGGCCCCTGCTGCCCCGGAGCCGTGGGCAGCGCCGCCTCCCGCCGCACCTGCTGCCCTCGGCCGCAGAGCCGACTGCGGCCGCGCTCGGGGCTTCAAAACCTCCTTGGCTCCGCAGGAGATCCCACTGCACCGCAACTCCGCAACTTACCCAAAACCCCAACATGTAGATTGCTAAGGGTATTTCTACGCAGTTAGGAGCAAAGGTTATGAAGATCTCAAGCATTTTAGGTCGCAATATCCTCAATTACACCCTCTCTGATACTGACATGTTCTGTGGTATTCTTTGGTTTACAGTGTATGCCCAAATTTTTATCTATAAAGTGCTACAGTAAAAGTAGTGCCATATAAATAGCTGAGATGTGAAAAAAACTGTCTTGAAAGCAGACTTTGACCAAAGACAGTATGTTATTTTTCCTTCTGCTTAGGCTAAAAATTCCAAGAAATTGTTGGAATTGTTCCAGGCAATTTAGATAGCCAAATTTGTATTTCATATTTTGCTTACATTTTTACGCGCCATACTTAAACCAGATTTTCAAAAAGAAACTAAAAAAAGTAATTACTCCCTTAATTGTCTCTGAACTTTGGAAGAAATTAGTACTTTTTTGACAAATTAGCCAAAACCACAGGAAAAATAAAAAGCCTTTTTGCCTCTCATATTTCAGAGAAGCATAAAACAAAATGAAAATAATTCAAAACACAGTATGTAACTGACAGTTTATAAAGCAAGTCTAGTGTAAAAATAAAAACATTGGAGGAAAAATTTCTATGTCAATAACATGCTTTATGTGATTTATAAAAGGCTGGTGTCATTTCTGAACAATCTTTTGAATGATTTACAATATTTACAACCTAGCTATTTCTACATCTTTCAAGGTGTTAGCAAAATAAATTGATTATTTAGTTTCTTCGGTGCTCATAGCAAAGCATTACCTACATTACAGTAAAGCTGTGGTGCCTCTGTACAAACTGCTCACAGTCAGGTAAAGGCTCATTTGCACTACAGACCGTTTGCCTGAGAATCTTGAGTAGTTAGAGTCTCTTATAAATGCAGGAGGAATTATAGATTTTGACATGGTAAGAGTGGCACTTCTGGCAGTTGTTTCCAAAACCTAACCGTGAAATATTTCCAGTACGGGCACCCAAAGCAGCATCCTAAGTTCCTTTTCCAGGCAGCGGATCAGCTGTGGCCTGACTGGGCAAGGCACTCAGTAGGCAGCTCTTCCTTGCTGATTCCAGGGAGTTTGGGGCAAGCATCTTTCAGAATGAGGCCACCTCCACTGTCAAGTCCCAGTGTGGAACTGAAGTTTTTACTTTGGGCAGCCTTTCAAAGCCCTCCTGTTGCTTTCAGTCCCTCCGCAGGGCACACGATACTGACTGAAGTGCTCCTGTATTGCCCACATTTCCCTTTCCCACCACCAGCCAACGGCTGCTTGCGGATGGGCTAGGATTCCAAAGGGGCTGTTTGGACTAAAATGTCAAACCAGACGACATAGTCTACATTCATGAATTCCCTAGCACATCGCTCAAATCTGCTTCCCTCTCATTTAAGTGCTGCTTCCTAGTATTCAATTGAATTTCTTCAATAGCAACGAGCTAACACAAAGACTTGGGCCAGAAGATCCATCTATGAATAACAACACTAAATCAGAGGCTTCATCTTTGGATTTTACTCATATATGATTATTCCGTAATTTCTATATCCTTGATTATATTTATTACTGTTAATTAATTCTATTAATTCAGGTAACATACCTATTGACTTGAGGAAAAATCAGGCTTTGGTCAGTACAAGAAATTGTATTACATCCTGCAGATGATGAAAAAAGGAAGGAAAAACCTTTGTAGCTACCAAATAGAGCTGTTGTAATCTCAAATCAGTTGTTCTGCACGTACGGATATAATGACAGGAAAAAAAGTAATTATAATTAGGTGTCTATTTTGATTTTTCTCTTCATAGTATCCGTACTGAATGTCATTTGATTTTAACAAACTATAAAGTCATTTCAGGCAGACACTGTATATGCTTGCAGTTAGTGGTACTCTTGGAGTCTCTAGTTTATTTTAATAAAAATTTTATATGCAAGCCTTTAAACATTTTTAGATTTAAAAAATTAAAAGGAGATGACTTTCATCTGTAAGACAAATAAGCTTCTTCAGTAGAATCAATAATGTTCTAAAATCTCATGTCAAATATATGGAATATTCCTATAAAGCCAAAATCCAGGACATGCAGTAGGTCTAAGAGTCCCACTTTGAGGGGAATCAGTGTGGAAAAATAAGTTAGAGGAAATTAGCTCAATACTGATGAAACAGATTATAGGTGAATGAACTAATTGCTAAGGAACATCTTCCTAGAAACAGCAGTGCAAGGTCAAATACCCCATTAGAAACATACTAAGGAAGGAGTGAGGTGGGTGGATGAGCATTAAAAAATATTTCAGAATTATACTGATCAAGAGACATTTGCATTTATCATAGGAGTATTCTAATATCCTTCTCTGGTCACAGTAGCTCAAATGGAACAAAGACTTTTCCTTAACAATATAAAAACGGCATTCCATTTCCCTATAAACACAAACTACTTTCAATTGTCTATATGTAAAAAATTGCTGTCATTTCTCATCCCTAACAGGCTTTCCGATAACCATATCAAAACAATCAAACACTTTCCAAGCTAGGAGCTCCAAAGCCAGTTAAGGAGCTTCTGGAATTGTCCCAATCAGATTTAACAGTTTTGTATCTCTGCATGCTTTACAAGATCAGAGATCAAACTATACTGTAGTAACCTGGGTTATATATAATTAAACCTTCCTTGTGTAGAGCTGAAAAATAAAACAAAGATGTGAATTTATATTTTCTCTTCCCATCCCTACTTATTTCAGTTAAATAATTTGCTCCTTTCTGTTTTCTTCTTCACCATATTTTGATTCACTCTTAAAGTACTTGCCCAATGACTTCCTAATCCACAGGAGGTTTCCAGGACAGCAATATTCTACCTCAGAGTGCTGAAGCTGCATGTACAGAAAGTACTTCTAGCCTAGTTTTGCTCCCAATGCCTCCTTTCAGTTTGGCATCACCTTCACCTGCTTCTCCAGACCAAGTAGATCACTTTTAAAACGTTAAACCTCTTTTTCTTTTTACAGGCAGTTTCCAAGAGGCATGAGCTGTAAAACTACAAGGAAGATGCAGACTCCAAAGCTTGGCCAAGGGATGTCCACCCAGCAGCCTGACAGACTAAAGCTTTTTGGGCTACCAATAGTGAGCAGCAAATTACCAACCACCACTTGAACTAAGCCTGCATCCTATAAGGCTCTGGTTAACAAAACGAGATAATTATCTGACCATTACATTTTCTTCTCCATTTGTCTGGCCCAATTAACAACAAAAAAAAAAGTGAGTTTGGCACAGACAGGTTCATGGTGAAGTGTTTCTTCTCTGTCCCGATGTCTCTGACCAAATGCTGCCTTTCTCTGTGGAAGAGGAAAAAAGAGTAAGGCTAACCCTAACCTACTTTCACTCTACTACTTTTCCACAGACACCAATTAAAATATTGAATCCGTGAGTTAAATAGCAGTTCCCTCATTCAACATTAATAACAATCCCCCCCACCTCACAGCACCTAAAAGTTACAATGCATCGGCTTAAAAAAGTAGATTTTAGTGCCAGCAAGCAAGTTAATTGTAGTAAAATGAACAATACCGAAATTGTTTGAAGATGGAATTAAATTTAATGAAATTCACAAACAAACCCCTTTTAGAAAGTAACAACAGTTTTTTGAACATTAAAGAGGAGCTCATTATATCAAGACAACTCCAATGTAAAAGGCAACCCGACTTCAATCACTGCATATCTGCATGTTAATGAACTTACTCTGAGTCCCTGCTGCACACAGCAAGTAATGGGAAGACAGTCTTAAAGCATACAGTACACTTGAAAAAAAAACACGCTACCTTTAATCAATGAAACACCTTTTCATTCGTACCTTAATAGCAACTGAAATGATTTCAAACGTAACACAAAGGGAAGATGATACTTAGTAAAGGTTTCTTTAAGACATAACATTTCTTGCACATTCTTTCAGCATTCACATGCTGTCAGCATCACTGTGGCAAAGACTTTCAAGTTTCAGCAGACAGATACCGCCTAGTACAAAGTCTTTGTCATAATAATTTCATTGCAGCCCCCTGATCAAACATCTAGACAAATCTGAGACTGAAAAGTGAGAGCTAACCAGTGACCTTTGATTAGAACCACAAGCACTAGTTTTAATAAAATGCCTCATTCATTGCTTTCCACTGCCAACAAGGAAGGTGTGTTTGAGCCTGAAAAATGTAGTCAATATACCATTTACACCCACATAATGATTCCTATTATTCACAGTTCGAATTTGTGACTGCAGCAAGTGAAATGTAGACATCTTAAAATAGCTAAATGAAAACACACTGACAACATTCTACCTTTAAAATATATTCAGGAGCCTGTCTCTGCCTTTCTGTTGCCTGCTGCTGGCTTTCATGTCTTGCTGATCGTATTGTAATAGGGTCCCCCACCCCCAAGCTTCATTTACACAATGTTTGGTTTGTTACTATTTCTCAAAATCCGTGACTGTTGGCAAAGTCCAGTTTTCAGGAGCCTTTGAATTTGTACTTCACTTAAGTAACAGTGCCCCTTTCAAATACACATTTATAAAGCGACCTTTTTATATGTCATACATGAATATTTATGTATTAAATTTTGAAAATTCAACTCATTTTTGGAGCTGAATATCCTAGCATACTCAGAGAAGGTTGGAAAAAAAGACTTTGCAGACTTCAGCAGTTGTTCAAAACACTTTTTTTTTTCTTCTTCTTCTTAATAACATCTAAGTTGCTTGTCTCTAAGACAGAGTTCCAAAGAAACACAATTAAAATCCATTTCATATATTTGTGCTTTAGTATGTGAAGCAAGAGGGAGGGTCTTACAACATCTATTTCCCACTTGAAAAGAGAAAGTCTTAAGCAGGGTAATAAATATTCAAATGACTTTGCACCACTGAGCCACCATATCAAGCTAATGATCTGTAGTCTGGAGCTCTATAAAAAGGAAGCTTACTGCCTGCCGTCACCTAGAGGTGTTGCTGTAAACACTGTGGGGGGAGATTCTCCTCTCAGTGTGTGAGCGCGTAACTACACTTAATGTTGTTTTCAAGGCAGGATATATTGCTGAGTCGTAAAACAGAGAGATAGGATGAAACAAACGCAGGGGAAATCTAAGAACAAAATGAATTAAAAGAAAGTTTCTAGTAATTTAACTTGTTTCCTCACTGTGCAGTGAAGAGGTAGGTTTGTATTTCAGGCCTCGCTTGCCATAGTAGCAATGGCAACTTAGAGAGATGCAGCTGTTTGGTCTTGCATATGGTGGGAGCTCACGGCTAGTTAACTAAGAGCAAGATGGGCGAACCCCAGAGCTTGTCGGAGCCTGCTGTAATCTGCAATTCACCGCAACAGAACTACTGCTGTTAGAAATCAGTATGGCCCACAACATAAGAGAGCAGTCCCCTTCAGGCAGGAAGGGAACAGGAAAAAACAACAGATTTGTTATGAACAGTCTGCATCTTCACTGGAGCATGGATCAAGCAGGCATATGCTCCACCGAAACCATGCAGAAAAGGCAGCACTAAGTACATAAAGAACTATTTCTAACTGCACATGTAATGGTACAGAAAATCTTATCTTTGTTGCAAGATATTGCATAAGAACAAGAGAGAGATGGTCTGCAACTTAAGCATAGGCCTGGAAACGAGCCATATCTTCGAAGTTCTAATTCTGGCTAGGACCCAAACCATCTCGAAATCTTCCTGCTTCAGTTTCCCAACTGGAAAAGTGAGAATAAACATACTTGCCTACAGTATTTCTCTATCAAGATTGGAGGATTCATTATGCCTAGTGTATTAGTAATTTGTGTGTTTAGATGGTCCCATGTCCCTTATCATCACCATACAAAACCTGAAGAGCAGGAGCACTCATGCATATGCTCTCTCATATGCACTCATTTTTTCACCAGCAAGGCAGTGTGGACATGTTGGTGGAGAAAGTGGAGAGAAAAACAGAGACTGAAAGGAAACTCCACAGCAAAGGCAATAGGTAACAATAAATATCAATATATATTAAGTATACTATGAGGATGATGAAAAAGCTGAGAGAAAGGAAAGGCCTGATCAGTCTGCAGATGAGAAGGCTGAGAGGGGAGCTTATCAATGTGTTTAAGCATTTGAAGGGAGGCTGTAAAAAAAGACTGGGCCAGACTCATTGGTGCCCAGTGACCGAGAGGCAATGCAAACAAACTGCAATGTAGGCAGTTCTGTCTGAACATGAGGAGAAACGTTATTTACTGTGATGGTGACAGAGCACTGGAACAGGCTGCACAGAAAGGTTGTGGGGTCTTCCTTTTTGGCAATACTCAAAAGTTGCCTGGATGCCCTCCTGCTCAAGGCGTCCCTGCTTGACAGGGGCGTTGGACTAGGTGACCCCCAAAGATCCTTTCCAACCTCAGCCATTCTGTGATTCTTATAACACACAATATATATTATATGCTATACATTAAATAGTATATATTAATATAGTAAATATTGCATTATAGTATACTGATAACAAATTTTTGGCTTTGCAGTCTCAGTTTAAGAAGTTCCCTAGAATATTCTCAGTGCCTACAGCATCTCCAAAATGGGAGCTGTTAAGTGGCCATTTTTGACTGACTTTTCACTTGTAGCAGTCAGCTCTGAAATGGCAGTCAGAAAGGATGGACTCTTGTGAATATTTGGAGCTATCTGGTAAGAATGAGGAGCTAAGATAGGTAAGACTTTTTTAGCATCTACCTAGTGACTTAAGCAAACATACAGAAAAAAAAAGAGGAAAATGGATAAATGGATAAGACCCCCCTTACTGTGTTTCATTTGAAAGAAAAAAAAAATCACATTAATTTTCCTAAGTTTTCCTAAATCCTAAGTTTTTTCAGTCTTCCAAAGGATCCTTTCTGAACTGCTGAAGCACAGATAGGTCTAGCTAACACATGCAAACATTCTGCAGACAAAGAATCAAGTTCCTGATTTTGATTCTGTTTGCCAGTTTTAACATTCTGATCCATTACATTTTTACCCAAACAAAACTGAATGGCTGAGAGAAAAAACTTACCACCTTCCACGGATGTTTTCCTTATGGTGTTGGCACATTGTAAAGATACAAGAAGAAACAAAGACAACCTCTCAGAAGTGCTTCAGGATCACAGAGTCTAGCAAAAGCCGTGGAACTGGGGTGATACGTGGTGAGGCTGCGGACGGTAGCGCGCTGTCTGTAGGTGTTCGCACGTGCGCACCTTCCATTAACGATGCCGTAATTCTCATGATCCAGTTGAAAAAGCTAGTGACAGATTGGCCTGTCAGAAGTTGAGATTTTCTAGTTTTTAGTACGTGAGGTCTGTGTAATATTGTTGTTTAAAAATATTTGAGGTATAGAAAAATATAGTCTTTGTTTCTTCTACATAATTACAAGTTGGCTTAATGTTTATTTATATGCTTAGTGATTTGCTCAACCTTGCACTTGTAGCCAGCTAGATATAATTGCTGCTATAATACAATATAATATTATTGCTCATTTCTTTTCAGGAACCACTTGGCCTTTATATGAAAGTTGCCACCAAATGGAGCAAACCAGACTGCTAAGCATTAGCCCTAAGCTAAGTGGTAACATGATCTATTTAGTGGCACACTTACCAAGTCAGCTCTACTGCTGTTTATTTAAAATCGAAATTGAAATATTAGCTGCTCAACAAACACCAGGCGCTCTGTGCAGGAAATTGAAAGGATTCGAGACCTCCCTATAACGAGAGAACTTTTGACAAGTCCTCCTTAAACAGTTTCCTATTCTGAAATACAGCAACGTCTCTAATATTTGAAAAAATATATATATAACTAAGGGACAGTATGAAAGTAAGAGACAAATGTACCCTAGATGGACAAAACTGCAGATATTGAAGATTCTTAAACCTTGAAGATTCTGTGATATACTGATAAGTATTGTTACCTGAATTTAACATTAAGTCCTTAGGCTCTATGATTATAGAATAAATGAAAAGATACTCTGGAAAAATAATAAAATAGTCAAGTAGGTTCCTTAGTATAGACCTGGCTCACTAATACCTTCTTTCAAAACACAGCTTTATTCTGCACCGCTAAAGGAAGAAAACCAACTCAATCTCACACTCTTGAGGCATTAGAGCTATCGATCAACAAATGCTCTAAATACACTAGTTCATCCTGTATCTTTGTAAGCACTTTAAAAGTTCTCTGCGAGACTCAGCTCTACTACCCACATTTTACTTTCTCTGTATATATTCTAAACGACGTGATTTGAGATTATAGAGCTGAAGAATAATTTCACATTCTGCTGTTGCCACCTGTCAGTAAGTATTTCCTAAGGGTAGTGACACTATTCCCAGAGCTTCACACATCTGTATAAAGGGCTGCATTTTCTTTCTAAATTGGCTACCTCTGAACATTTAGCCGTAAAGATTTTGATTTGCTGATAGCTGCTTTGCAGTACAGCAAAAACAAAGGAAAAGCCAAGCAATGTTATCTAAACAAACAAAAATTGTTATGCCTGATCAAAGCAACCATACAGTTAGTTTTGGTCAATTAGCACAGCATAAATAGTATATTCTACTGCTACATAAACTTCAATATTGACCCTGCAAGCTTTTAGGCAACATAACAGTCCCAAAACAAAAGAAAGATCTGTTTTACCTGAGCAAGGAATTCAGAATCATACTACTAATTCCTGACTATATATAGCCAGGCTATATATACTGCTAATTCTCGGCTTTTATATTTATATATTTATATATATTTATGTATCTATATATGAAAAAAGATAAACAAAAAAAGAAAAATACAACAAAAGCAAATACCACCACATTCTTTATGCAACTTCTTCATGCCTGAATGTGATTACTGTGCTTAATTTCACATAAGAGTAACTTTTTGTTTCTTGATGAAAAACAAAAATCTATTATACTTGCTTCAAATGCCAGCATCAGTGACCTTAAAGTATTTTATTCTTATTCTCAATAGGCAGAATTATGTATCTTATTTATGACTAAACAGTGATGTTCAACTTCTTACTATTTTCTTAACTGTAAAAGTATGACTTTATAGTACACATTTTCATTTTTAATAGATGATTCACTTGATACTAAATGGAACAAATATCTTAGTAACGTAATCAAAAATATGTAGACATGTGTTTCCAAAATTAATTTTCATATTTCCTGTCACTGAACTTGCCTCATCAGAGCATAATAGTAATTTTATAGTTGCAGCAATGCTGATTTCATCACAGAGGAATCCACAGGAACATTTGAAGTCGCACATATTCAAGATTTTTTCTGTCCAGAGCTGCTACCCAGAGCCAGCTCGCTTCAAATTCCTCTCATCTTCCCTTGAAGTTGGGCAGCAAGTGGACTGTCAATTTCCAAGGAACAATATTCTAAATCACAATCTAGATGTGCTTGTAGTCCCTCTCTCAATTCTCTCTTACAAAAAGCTGTAAGTTTCAGAAATAACTCCTATGCCTTTTTTCTTGCCATTTAAATCACTTTCTATTTAACATATGTATCTTGATCCTTTTAAGTAATTAGGCAATCAGTAAAAAAAGAATGTGGCCCATTACATTTATTGTTCAAAGCTTAATTTATACTAGGCTCTGCAGGGGTATACCAAACACATATTTTATAAAAGTCCTTTTCCTCCTGTTTCACACAACATTTTTCAGAAAATAATCAGTTGTACAAAAATGTTAACATATGGCAGTATTTTTGGAACTGCTGTAGAATTAGAGGCAATAAAATCTCCTCGGACAAGAAAGAACAAATAGGCCAAACCAAATAATTATTCTTGCAGCTCTCTCTAACCACTAACTCCATTTTATATGCAGTTTCCAATCTCTCATATTAAATCTGATCATATATATTTAATTTCATTCTTAAAAATTTCAGTAGACAACTTCAGTGCTAACCTACAACTGCCCTGTCAGAAAATCTTTGATGTCACAGCATAATAGCTCCTGAAAGAACAGCACTAATACTTAATGTAACATGAAACCAGGGCCCTGCAGTGGGGCTGTCTGCTGTCAGGAACAAACAGTTTCACTGCTGTTCCCCAGAAGTGACAAGATTGAGAACTAACAGGGCAGCACCTTCTCAGTGCTACAGCCCCGTGCACCAGAGTCACTGGCAAATCCTATCTCATCATTTCAATATACCACGGTTACTTAAAAATAAACAGATATGCCCAGCACTACAGCCCTAGTTCATCTGAGATGCTCTCTTCATCTGCTGTAAACGCAAACATTGAGGGAAATACAAATTATTTCTTTGCTACCATGAATCCGTGGTTATGTGGAATTTCCTGAAATTTCATGTTTTTAAAGATGCTGGTGTTGCCCAAGGCATTCAAAACCCCTTTTCAGAATTCATAATTGGTCTTGCTATCAACTTCTAATCTCTTCTGAGTTGAAATGTTAAGCTTAAAAGGATCACTACGCGAGATCCTACGCGACCGCTATTGGGAGAGTGACCCAGTGTCCTTTGCAAAGCGCTCCTTACACGGGAGCTAGGGCTTCTCCCAGGAGATAGGAGATACTTTCAGAATCAGGCCCCATAGGCCTGTGTTGTGAGCCCCAATTTTTGACCTCTTAAGTTTCCCATGTAACATTGCTTTAGGTCAATATGTATCATTATAAATAAGAGCAGCCAGCTCCAAAGGAAATCAGCCCCACTGTTGGATTTATTTTGTGTCTTGGAAAGCTGACTAGTCTATTTTATAAACGAGCAATAGCTGCACTTTCAAAGTTTATAAAACCTGGCCTCTGGCTAACTTGTAAACATAGGATATATTATCCTTTTGTTTGCAAAGCTTAATCCTACAACTGTCAAGCTGAATAAACCTTTAGAATAATAGTAAAAAAAAAAAAAAAAAAAGAAAAAGAAAGAAAGAAGCCACTTGTCATTAGCAGAAAAAAAAATCAGTGGCACAGTCTTTGATGTATTTTATGTATTTTGCTAGTAAACATGCAACTGAATATGCTTACTATACTAATTTCTCAAAAGCATTCTTAGGCCATCTAATTTTAAGGGACATGAAGTGATAAGTGCTTTTTAAAAGTACTCATGCTCCACCATCCTCACTCAATGAATCTCTGACAGTTGGCAAAAATAATCTGTAATGCTTTAAATTGTGTAGGATCTTATTGACACTGAATTAGAAATGAGATTCTTCTTTGGGATTCAGAGCACACATCCCCGCAACCGCATAAAAACTATCTGCTCATGTATTTGCAACTATTATTTATTCCTAGAACACACTGAAAATTGATAACCATAGTGCAAACACTCAGTTAGAAAGAGCCTTTACCTTAGAGGCTTACTAGATCAGACAGGAGAGGAAAGGAGGGCACTGTCAGTGAGGTAACGTGTTGGTTGGCAACCGCAGTGCGTGGCAATGACAAAATAAAGGTTAATGTCGAGTTCTCCCAGCTCCCGCTCCAGTGGCACCCGCACTAGCACCCCGGCGGCTGGAGCTACATGAGGCGGCAGGTTGTTCCACCCGTCGGGAATTCACCCAGAACCCATTCAGACGATTCCAGATTCCGATGTTCCCGCTCTCTGCTCTCCACGGGAGCCTCCCTCCCTCCCCTTGAACACTGCACAGCTCCAGCTCCCCTTGCTGCATTGATACCAACCTAGAGCTTGCACACAGTCGTGCTCTGTACCTCAGCTGAGGGGCACGAAAGAACGAAGTCAAATGATTTCCACTGTCCCTCCAGCCAGACATGCAACAACCTGCCTGGCTGCACTCCAGCCTAAGCTATCTGTGCCCTGCCTCAGCTCCTTGAAACATGGCGCTGAAAAGGCAAGACAGTCAAGACCGAGGAGGGCACTCAGGAGTACCCGTATTCCCGCTGTGTGGGAACACAGAAAAGCCCTGAGATGACCCAATTGTCTTTCCTCACTGATCAAACAAGACCAATTTTTTCATCCTGTTGAGGAAAAAATGAATCCATTAGTCTTGCCAGGATGTCTTCAATTGTCTTGAGTTTCCCTTTTTAACCTTTTTTCTCTCTTCCTTCTTATTTAATTTAGTTTGTTTGGTATAAAATTTAGAGAGAAAAATGCACCTATGTACATGACGTTTTTAAAATAAAATTGGGAATAATCAGACAATAACAAGAATAGATTCTCTGTCTTCTATGACTCTAGCAACACTAGGGAGGATCAAGGTGATCCTGTGTGGTAGGACAGGTGAGAGGAGGAAAACAACTCAAAATCATTACTCTATGTGGCTAAGATTTCGAGAGGAGACCAAATATCTGACTGAATTATCCAGAGAGCATAGCTCAGAGAAAGCCCATTGCTAATTCCTAGCTGAAGAACATGCCTCTGGAATGAAGAAAAAAGCTGGGGAGAAAGCAAGAGAACTTGAAAACAGAAAAAGTCATCAAAAAAACTAAAACTAATTTATCTTTAGAATTTGATATAATAATTATAACTGGACATTTAATTTTTGCAGATAAACAACATTTCTAAAACAAGTGCCTAAATAAACTCCGGGTTAAACACTAGAGTCTCAATCTTAGTGTTTCCATATTAAACAGAAGTTGATTATAAAGGACATACTTATCTAATGTTAGTAATTATGCAAAATGAGTTATTCCCTCAAGAGTTTATCCATAGCTTTGTAGACACAACAAGCCTCAAAAGTTTTAATACTGACTATGTTGAAGGCTGACCATCAAACAAAAACACATCGGTGAAGAAATGCATAAACCAAAAAAAAAAGTTATTTATAACACCACTACTGAATAAGGATTCAGTCTCCCAAAGAGCTAAGCATGTTGGCACCAATCCAGCAAAGTACTTAACTGCATGCTGAATTTTAAGCACACACATAGTCTCATTCCCACTAAGATTATTCCTGGGTTTTAAAGCTCAGCATGAGCTTACATAGTCTCTTGAACCAGGACCAGGGCACTTGGTATCTTGCAGGACTAAACCCTGAGTGGTACCAGCTGGATTTAGAGTTCAGTGAATGAGTTTTCTACCTGCCCACATCAATAACTCTGATTTTCATTCTGAGGACTTGCACCTTTCAGAGATGATGAGCTCAGATTACCCTTCTTCCACCACTAGCAACTAGCACTGCACGAATTGTTGTGAATAAAGCCCAATTATCCAGTTCATCATTGATATGTATTTTAATACAACAATCGTGGTAAGAGTCAAACTTCTCTGCACACATTTGATCCCATTTGTTACAGGTCCTGCACTGGAGAACTGCCCAGGGACATCACTGACCTCCAGCAAATGGGAATTTTCTAGCCAGCAGTTGCCTTTGCCAGAGCTCTGCCATTCACCAGGGGGGGACTGAGGCCCGAGTGTGGCCTAGGTAAAATGCCTGATGTCACCTGATGTGCTTTCAGACAACAGACAGCACAAGAGTAAGATGCAATTAAAAATATATTGTTCACAGAAATAATAATTAATGTTAAAACAGTCTTAATGCGCAAAAGGGATTTTGTTTTGTCTCTCACTCTCCTTTTTAATTTCAGAATTTTATCTATTGCAAACAATGGTATATCACATTTTTAAACACAAATAAAGGCATTTTATGAGAATCTGACTTTCAAAAAAGCTTAGTAAAGATACTGACACATTAACCAAATAAGAATTTTCACACAGAAAGCAGAAGAGGACGGAAAGAATCCCACGTACAATCATGTCCGAAACAAGGTTAGAAACAAATTGTGAAAGGTTTCTCTCTTATGTAATGGTTGCCATGTCTCATTTAGACAACTATACTACACTGGGGCACAGAAATGAATTAACACGCACAGCCAGTAATGGAGTGACCCTGAAATCACCAGACAGTCAAGACTGACGTGATCTGGCAGCTTCAGCTGGAGAGAACACTATTCTTTGGAAGCCTGGACTACAGTATTCAACAAGTAAAAGAGCTGACATACATTTATGATGTATATTTTTATATGCCCAAGAATTCCAATCAGACCACGGCAACAGGTAAGCCTGCTAAACCCAGCCCCCCTCAGTAGAGGTATAGAAGACCTCTAGGTTCTTCTCTGGAAGTTCAGTAGCTCAACACTTCGAGATGAAACTTCTTATTTATTGTAGTTATTGGTTCCTATTTATTATCTGCACAACACATCACACAGACAAGCCTGGTCCTACTGCTACATATGGGGCATCAAGTGCAGTCCCATCTAATATGCAAAACTGGAAGTGATTTAGGTCTTCTAAAATAATTGCCTACCATGGGAAGTGACAATAAAAAAAAACACCATAAAAATCCAACACCTCCCTGAAAGCATGTGTCAGATAGAAAGTGCTGCACAACCTACTGCGAAGCTGAGAATATACAAAAAATATTTTTCTATTTTATATATCACAATATTCTTTAATCTGTAGATTATATATCACAGTTATCAGCATATGCTCAGTCATTAGTCCCACTCTAAGCTAATATCTCACTTGATTGGGACAGGAATGATGATTTTGTTATCTTCTCAGTTTCTTGGAAACTGGAATGGATGAAGCAGGAGAACAAAGTCATTAAATATGACTTCAAATGCTATATCCATTAATAATGATCTGACTCCACATATCAGCGTTTTCTTTCTTATCCTATATTGCTGCATATTGGGCTTGTTAATTTATACGTACAATTTAGAATGTGCTGTGTCTTTCAATACCATGTTAGCTATCATTAGAAGGATCAGTAATTTAATATACCCATGCTAATTAGAAAGTCAACAGAATAAGAGTTATATGTAAAACTTCTAAAAATTGAAATATATCAAGCTATGATCAGTTAATATTTGATTGCAGAAGTTCCCTATGCATATTTAGTATGAATAAGAGCATTACCGTCACTATTCAGTTCACCACATTCACTCTTCCCTCCGATCTTTGTCCTTTCATATCCCTTTCTCTCCTCTTCCTCAGGTTTTTTCTTCCCTTCTCTTCTCCCATACACTTTCCAGAAGTCCCAACTCAGCACAGTGTGGACTCAGCAGAGACCAGCAACAGCTGCTGGCTCCAGCTACCACAAGGAGTGGATTAAAGAAAAAAAAAATATCAAGGGACAGCTTTAAAGTTAGGGAGACTTGTTTAAATTGAATATGTAATAACTCTGCTGAGGATTTGGACTTTAGCTCCACTCAATAGGGGTGCTTCACTACCTACTTGTGGGAATGCCACTTGTGTGTGATGAGGTCACAGCTTCTTGGCAACAAATTCCATATCTACCATTTATCCCGGTCAGCTGAAAACAAACTAGCAGATGCCGGCCTGATTTGCATCTAGTTGCTATTGATACTGAAGAGACAATATGTGAAAGACAGGAAGCATCATGTGGGAGCCACACTGGGACAGCATGAGGGGAAGCAAGCATTCACCTTCTTTATCAAATCATCCCACACTGAATTACTGAAAGTTTTCCACAAAAGGAATGCAGTGAACATATATAATTTGGGCCTGGATTGGTCTCTTACTGCTTACTTTGTTATCCTAGTCATTTCTGTATTATATTCACAAAAAAAAAAAGAAATCAGAAGTTGGATCAGCAACTATATATGTCTTCAGGCTTACACTTTTCTTGGCTGAGTTGTGAATGAGTGTGATCTCTTGCAGAATTGTAAACTCTCCAAATAGCCAAAACCCGAGTTCAGTCTCTCCAGGAGCAGACTTCACAAACTGAACTTCCAGCTAATTCCCGGAATTACTTCCTGGGTGTCTCAGCTGCCTTTGCTCATCTGCCTATTTTTTTCTCTCTCTCCCCACAAAGACGACATACAAGGGTGGGAGGATTCAAAGCCTTTCACTTTAGGGCATCCTCTTGACTTGAGGTTTGTAATTCAACCCCATTCCTATTGCAGAGCTGTGCAATGGTGTTTTCAGAGCAACTGCCAGCAGGCACATGCACTGGCTTCACAAAACTCATAGCGGTGCCTCTTCACAAACAGGTCTCATTATATCCTTAAAATAAACATTACACATTCAATCACTATGGTTTAGTGGCAGTGAACACTGAAATAACAAAGAGAGTTGCCAGACAAGGTGAAGATTCTAATATGGGAATTTGTAACTTGGGATACTCAGTAACCAAAATACAAAAATGACACTATTGGAAAAAACAGTGATTTGTTGTACTACTGCAACACAGAACTGATGATAAGTTACGTTTTCTCACACTCCTTCTTCCAGGACATTATTTGGTATAGCAACTTTTCTTCCTTGAACTCTCCTCCCTGTTTAACACTTCTTTTTCATCTCATTACAACCTTTCTAAATTTACTACTAATAACCTTCATACTGCTTATCCCTTTTCAATCCCAGTTAACCACCCTTTAAGCCTACAAAATCAAGATGAATATCTGATCATATCTAAATAAATGAAACGGTGTCATTGTTACTTTAAAAGAGAAATGCCTTTGGTGCAATAACTTCCACCATTGACCTACAGTGGAAAGAACACACAACATAATTCAAACTAGAGCCTATAAAAGACTACCGGGCATCACAGTAACTAGTGATCACCCTGATAACACCATACGCAAAATTGCTACAAATTTGCTCTTTGTTGCTATACCTGAAAATGACATTAGAATTCTCCTTTCTATACTCTTCCACTGTTCTTCTCGCATGGATACCCTGCACGTGCACGTAAGTGTGCAAGCACGTAAAGTGATCAAAAGAGAGCAGTGAATTGCTTGCAAGCCTCTCTCCCTGAAACACTAACTCACACTTCTCCCAGCAAGGAGAGGACATAAAGGACATAAAGCTGACATGTTCAGGACATACAGTTGACATTATTTTTGATCAAATACTTCCATATCAAATTACAAATTGTAGATACAATGCACATACCAACATTAGTCAAAAATATAGTTCTGTACAAATACATAGTTGAATTCAAAACACTCAACTCTGCCAAAGTATGGAAGGGTTTCCTACAATTCATCTGGCATCTATAACAGAACAGGAATTTATTAAAAATCAACTGAAACATGTCTCTTCATGTACATTAAAAAATTGTTAATACAGTTAAAGTATGTTCTTAGTGCAGGGGACTCGGTGAGCCCCTTAAGAGTGGACTGATGACATGAAAGATTCAGCAGAAAGATCAGTCTCACTGTGAGACGAAGTCCAGTTAATTTCTTCCTAAAGCCCCGAACAATCTCACATAGATGAACCTGACTTCTGATCTAACTGAAACCAGGTTATTTTCTACATTGAATGCAATGTAGAAAGCAGGGCCTTCACCAGCAATGCAACTCCCAGCACAGCTGCAGAAAGGCCTTTCCACTGGATGCAGCAGGAACTGGATTGTATCGTAAAGACCACATTTGCAGCAAGAGTAAAATGACACCATTGCACTTAAACATATGGGGCTACTTTGGCTTATGCCAGGTGAGGCTTTGTGTCCACGTATCTAAAGTGTTCCTCTCAAACAGCTCAAAATTCAAATACCAAATAATAAAATTCTTCAAAATGTTTGCCCCAATACTAAGTCAGGTGTATGAAACATCTCTTACCGGGAAAGTTCCTAAAGTGGAATTCATTATTTATTCCATATATTATTTCAATGTATGTGGTACTGTTGAGGTAAAATGCAGCAAGTGTCCTTAGGACATGACTACATTTAGGAGAGGAAATGAGGATTAACTGAGCCAGTTAAAACTGTAAGAGGAATGTAGATGGGCAGCAACATCCTATCTTAGCTGGAATTAGGCCATGACATTGAGGTTAACCCCCTTACTTGTGCAAAAATACCATGGGTTTTTACTAACCACAAATGGTGAGGATCTGTTTAACAAGTTCATCCACAACAATAATACAGATGTAAAAAGCATACAGGCCATCCTGTAGAATCAGTACATTACAGCTCGAAGTGCTCACATACTCACAAGCCAATTGTAATCTGTAATTCATAAAAAATGAAGAGAGGTTTCTAAGATTACCATAACATTGAATTTAAATATGAAGACTTCCCTAGAGCTTCACCTCAATAGTTGTGCAGCATTAATGGATAGAGCCTCTGCAGAACTATGTCTATGGGTAATGAGGGCATTTGCAGTGCTCACAGCCTCCTCCGCACTGGGACACTGACCAACACAGTTTATGAAGTAAACAATTTGACAGCAGCCCTTCCGGAACAGCTACTTACGAGGACAATCTACTCTGGAATTAAAGCCATATTTATTCCAGAATACAGTATCCAGATATGGAGCAGATACGCTCAACAATTTAGGTTGATTTTCCCACATAGGGAAAATCTTGGATGCAATATATTAATTCTCTTCATGTTGCATAACAATTAGTCAGAATTAATAAATACATATCGTACCATTGAAAATATTGAGTTCCAGTGCCAGCATTTTATTTGCCATAAAGTATGGTGCATAAGAAATCACACCATCTTCCACACACCTAAAAATATATCTGCATCTTATTTCTAATAAAAGACATTTCAAGCAAGTAGTAAAATTTCAGCAGTATGTAGAAGGGGTCTTAGAGAAACACACAAAAAAATATGACTATAAACAAGCCATCATTCTGGTAAGAGGAAATACAAACAACCAGAATAAAAATAGTTGATGCACAAAAGCCATAATGAGGGGGTTGCTCAAAAAATAACTTCTACTTTGAATGGTTTGGATGAAATACAAATTATCCACAGAAAAGTGTGGACTGGCATAAATGTTTGTACAAAATTATAAGTATATTTCTAGAAGTAGACAAGAGACAACCGCCTGCATGCTGCACAAGGTCCCAACAACGCTCTGCTTAAGTGCCAGTGCACAGAGTCCAAACCACTGCATTTTAATTACTATGCAGCCTCAGATATATTGCCTTTGATATGGAAATGTTCTTGTTCTCTCATCTTCACATACGGTCTCATGCACAGAAATCTTTATCTGATTCATAAAAAATAAACTAGAATCCAATCTCAACACCTGACCTCAGTGCTTAGAAGTTTTTTACTAAGCATGGTGTCACTATAAAAAGAATGGCTAATATTGGTGTAAAGTTAGATATTTTGAGCAATGATATGAAGGATTTGCAGTTAGGAATCAAATCAATATTGCACCTCTGAGGTTTTAGAGTTTCCTGTTGCCTCATGTCAGTTTATGAGAGACTGGAGGAACAATTGTCTGTGTACCTTTCTGTCGAACTGAAGAAGAAAGAGAAAATATTTAAATGACATCCTGTCTTACCACCGATAGAAAAGATCCATTTTAGGCACTTGCTGTATGAAACAGGTTATGAAATTCAATAGCTTCCTAACATCAAACTTTACACCTTTTTAAAAAGCTATGAAGATAACATTTTTATGCATATTATTTAAATGATTGAACTTAAAAGTTCATAGATTAAGAGGCAAAATGTTTCCCAGGCTTCATTGAGTGAGCAAAATAAAGAATATTTAAAACACAGGAGAGTAATTTTCTGTATCTTAAAAAAACATGCTGTTGATAAGAAGACTAACAAATTTCACTTCAATAAATTCTACTAGTCACTCAGAAAATACTATATATTCAGATGCTTTTATATGATTCCCCTAGATCCGTAGAATTACGTTCAGTTTTTATAAAGGATATGATCTTTGTAATCTCTCTATAGAAGATAATGACCCATCTGTAAATCATTTTATTGCAGGTTATCTGTTTTCTATCACTTCTAGTACCTGTCTGTGCCTGATATGATACCATTAAACACATTAGCTTGAAGGAATGTTTCTCCTGATTTCAAAAAAGCATTGATTGATAGATACGTATTCGCCAGTATAAATGAACGATTCTGATTAACCTACTTTACCAATACATCTAATTTTATATTACTCTTGCCAATTTGCAAGACTCACAACACATTTGATTAAACTAATCTCAAGCAACAATTTTCAAACTTAAACTACTATTTTCTTTCTTAATTTAACAGGACAAAACAGTAAATATAATACTGATACGAGGTTTTTAAAATATACAAGAGGATAAAATATACAAGAGGAAAGGAGAAATATCTATGTACTGATTCTTGTTTCTTTAAGAGAAAATCCATTTTCCAGGTTCCTGTTCTACTAATTGAAAGAGAATTATTTAAAACTTCACTGAATACTTGAATATACGATGGGTATGTGTAGCAGTTTCACCAGTGCCAAAGAGTTCCAGACTTTTTAAAAGACAGTAAACTAAAAATTGGCAGGAAACCTCTTGCAATGATGTCATAAATATTTGTTGTTGCCACAGAATAGTGTTTTAAAAGAACACCTACTTGTGTGCTGAAAAGGCATTGGGAACGTGTAATTATCCAGTTTTATCGCTGCAGAAATCGGCTACTTTCCAGCAAAAATGTCTGTTAGATCTCTCCGTTCTGTGCAAAACTAAGAAGGTACAGTCATATCTTCAATACAGGCACCACACTGACTGAGTGCACAGCCCTACTAATGACAAGATTCTACCAAATTTTGTTGGTTTTGAAATGTGATGTCATGGTTTGCAATGGTGTATCAATAAATACTGTGAAATAATTTTAAAGGCCTAAGAAATTCTGAATTGCTTATATGAATTAACAGATAAGTCAGTTGCTATGTTTCAGTTACATGTGCCGTAAAGTCCCATTCTAGCTATTCTAAGGAAAAAAACAGGGAGTTGCATGTAAATATGCATGTAAACAAAAAGATACTGAAAAAGACAAACAGAAATAAACTTAAGAAGGCAAACCTTGAGACGTGCACCTTTGTATTTTGTTGCTACTTGGCTAATAAGCAGCATGAACTACCGAGTATATTGTAAGGCAGGGCTTTTCTTGCATATTCTGAGTTCATTTCATTTAGAAATGTTTCAAAGATCTGTTTCCTTGACTTACTATTTTACCAGAAATGTTTTTAAAATATGTCGTTGTATCTCGCTTGTTGACATACCATATATACACATACACAAGCACCCCTATTTACATAACTTCTAAAGCATTAGTCATTACGCAGAACCTCTGCCAAACAAGCCCGTTGATCTTTCAAGTCACACTATGGAAAAAAAATATACATCACCACAATGTACGGGGTGAAAAGAAAAGGGTATTGCTGCTTCCCTTTCCTAAGTGATTTTTGTGCTGTGAAATAAATAAATAAATTGATGGAAGCCTTTTAAGAGTGATCCATATACTTTGAGGGTAAAATCAAACCAAGTGGAAAAGATTAATGGATATGCTTCCTGAAGTGGTGTCTCCCAAGATGATTACAATGTTTAACAGATATAAGGTCAAGACTAAAGAAACCTTCTAATGCCCACTAAAAACAAAATAGTTGCTTCTGCTATCATTATGCAAAGCTCTAGCCTTCACTACCAGAAGATATTTCAAGGCCTGCAAGAGCTGCAGACTAATACATATACTTTCAACTAAAAATATGATCAAAGATTTAAAAAAAAAAAAAAAACAAGTCCAAAGGGATTTTTTCCCCCATTGAGCAAAAGAAGTTCAGCTGGAATTGAATACTAACAATTTTTGGCCATATATTAAAAAGCACTGGCCAGGGAACAGGGACTGGCAGTCCACACTTGTGAAGAAAATCAAATTGACAGGCAAAAGCAACTCGCTTTGGACAGTAGCTAGTATTTTGTACAAGTCGAACACTAAAGGCCTAATGAAAGAAATTGATCAGCTCCCCTATTTCTCTTTGCCTTGTTTGCACCAATGTATATACATAAAAACAAATTAAAAAAAAAACAAACACAAACACACAGCAGAGAGGTAGGTTCAGCACGGTAAGGTGCTGGGGAGACAGCCATCTGTCTCGCTGCCTGTAGACTGCACGTTACACACATGGCCCGAGTTCGCACCCTGCAAGCACTAGCAGAGGAAACCAAGTGAGCTTCAGAAGAGCCAGTGGCATCGCGCTGCAGCGGGGCTGCGAGGAGGAGAGGGGCAGCAAGGCGTCCCGCAGGGGAGGCGGCTTCCCGAGCAAGGGGCCGCTGCCCCCCGCAGCCCCCGCAGCTCTGCGGGAGGAGGCGGCGGCCCCGGCGCGCCAGGAGCCGCGGCGGCCGCGCGGGGCTCGGCGGCCCCGGGCCCCCCCCCCGCCCCAGGAGCTTCCAAGGGGCTTCGCAGCCGCTGGCCAAGCTGCGCTCTGAGCATTGATTCCAAGTGCAGAGCCTGCTTTGGTTTCCGTATATTCTTTGGCTTTTAATAGCTAGCTGAGGAAAAAAGAAAGCATTATTGTTTTCCTCCTTTCCTTCTCTCATTGCCTATTCTAAATTTGACTCCAAAGTTTAAGCAGTTGAATTGGCTAATTCTGAATACAGTCTATTGAGAGACCAGACACAGCAGTATATCCCTGTATAGCAATAGATACAATGTGCTGAATTGGCAGTCTAATTATAAATGTGGCATTTGGACCTCCTTTCAGACCCAGTGCCACCTTACCTTATGAGGGAACTTCAACTACAGCAACTGTTCAAAACAAAATGCCATTACAGGATCAGCTTCACCCAACGCTAGAAGCGGCCAGGGGATTGTTTTACAAACAGCCTTTCTCACTTAACACAAGAATGTATTATAAGAAAAAGTTATGGATAGTGCAGAGTCTCAAGAAAACGCGTATGCAGTTTCTGCCAAGTGTCGAGCTACTTCAAACTGCAACGTACTCCAAATGACCTCATTACTTTCTCTTAAACGTGCTCACTATTAATAGATTATTTTTTATTTTTGCTAGAATGAGCTGCTAGGTACGCTTGGTGTTTATATTTCGAGTATAGCAAGCAGGTCATGCCGTGAGCCCAGAAATGCAGAAATGTCAGGGCTCAAAAGAAAACCTGCTATAAAATCTTACCAAGGTCTCACGACGTGCTGAAAAAGTGGCGCCTTTTTTTTATTTAAGAGTCTTTTCTATGGAAATATTTGTATCTAATGGCAGGCTGCACGCACATATCTCACATTCATTCTTACTATTTACTTTATGGTATAATGGCTTAATTAAATGAGTGGGCACAAGCACGTCAATAAAACAAGTCAAGTCAAGTCGAAGTCTCAAAACAGGTTTCAAAATTACTCCATTACACGAATACGGAAAGGGAAATTCGTTAATATTTGGACTCAAAATCCTGCTTGAGGACTGGCTAACACTCCTCTCCAGTCCTTACGATCAACAGCGAAGATGACAATGCTAAAAAAACGCTAAAAGGGGGGCCAAAGACAACACTGTGGACAAAGTGCCGAGGGCTATTTAATTTACTCCACTAAACACACACCTTATCTGCACGCAGCAGGCGAAGACGCGCGAGTTTATCGCGCAAAGTTTCGCCGCCTGCGTTTTGGGGGAACACCCCTGGGCCGGGGCTAATCTGGCGGCCGCAGGCAGCCCCCGGCCCGCAGACACAACAGCGCTGCCGCCCGCCCGCGCTCCGCAGCGGCGCTGCCCGCGCCTGACCTGCAGGCCCCGCTGCCGCGGCGGAGCGCGGAGCCTCCCGCGCAGCGCGGCGGCCCCCTCCGGCTCCCGGCCGCTGCGAGCGCCCGCGGGAAGGTACCTGGCGGCCCCGCGCCCGCCCGCGTCCCGCGGAGCCGCGCACACGCGCGACACGCGCTGCGCGAGCGCGGCGCGCAGGCACCCGCGCCCGCGGGCGGCTCCTCGTAGGAGCGTGAATGGAGCAATTGTCCAAAACTGCGGGAAAACACACACAGACGAACCCTGAGGCTGCCACAGACACACACAGTTTGGGTGCGCGCATGTGACACTGCAGGCAACACAGATTTGTTCATAAACTCTTCAGCCTTAGTCGAGATAAAACATTAAATTGCTTATGCAGCTAAAGAGGCTCCTTACGCCTAATCAAAAAGCAAACAGCTCGGAAGGCAGTGAAAGCTAGGAAAAGAGCAAGCTCTCCAGCAGACACACCTTGCCTTGCTCGGATTCTACAGCACTGGCTACAAACAGCTGCTATATGTTGTTGCACTGCCACTACTGTATTTAAATAACAATAAGAAGAAATAGTGAAATATTTCCTGAAAAACTTACTTTGCATTTAGTTTAGGCACTATTCTTTTTTTCAGCTCGCAAAGGAAGCCGTTTTGTCCAGGTTAGGTATTGTCTACTTATGGATCAGCCTCTGGCTAAGGGTTTATTTTAATTTATGGCTTATGCATTCTTTTAAGGTCGATTTGCATGACCTCCGGCAAAGAGCTAAGGCAGCAAGAAATCCCAAGTCGAGCGCTGCCACAAAGCCGCCCAGATCCCCTCGCACCGGGGGTGAGCAGAGCGGCTTGCTGATGGGCTGCCGTCTCCCCTCCTGCTGCAGCACAAATTAGGGCGTGATATCTGTTTTAAAGTTTTGAGTATAACTTTATCCAAACCCTCTGCTCGCAGAGATAAGGCGCCGCCACAGGAACTCCAGATCCTCGGGATAGTGCCCCGTTGTGGCCAAACCCAACATTACCGCCTACGGCTCCGATATCTTTGTATTATTGCGAGCTCCGGGGACAGCACTTATTTGTGGCGAACTTCAGCGCAGTTACCCACCTCGGACTTAGCGCAGAACTTAGCAGCACTACTACATCGCCCGCGCCTCGCTCCCTTCCGTGCCTTCGGGGCAGCCGTGAGGAGAAACCCACGCCAACGCTCCGCAGTAATGACAGCAGCTTTCTGCTCCCAAAGATTTATTTCGGATTTTATTTTTCCTCTCTCTCCCTCCCTGCCCCCCTCTCGTGTTAGTTTCTTGCGTACAATATCTTCCTAGCACCATGTGTTCGCCTGCCGTGGGTGATCTTAAAATACAGTGCTGATCTGTCACTATATTTTAAAATAAACGCTACTCAGGGAGGATGAGAAAGTGTTGTGATTTCAAGGTACTGAGGTCCCTTAATGCCTCGGAAAGCTCGGGATTCAAAGAGCCCCGGAAACTCACGCGCGGACGAGACTGTAACTACTTTTCCCTAAAAACTCTCGTCGTCTAAAAGTAAATATTCGTGCAGGGGGAGGCGCGGGGAGGGGGGTGGGGGAGGCACTGTTAAAAGCTAAACAACATCTATCTCCGGCCGCTGCCGCTTCCCTCAATTGCAACCAACAAGCCATTAAAGCCAGCGCAGGGGGACCGGGTTCTCTCTCTCTCCTGCAAAGCGACACAAACCCGGCGAGACCCGCTCCCCCGCCGCCGCCCCGAGCCGCGCAGCGCTACACACCACGGCAAACAACAGGTACACGACACAACAGGGCTCGCTTTCCTGGTTACCTCCTCGGGATCCAGCGTGCCACAAAGCAATGGGAGAGCCGCCTTTTTTTTTTTTTGCAACGCGCTTCGGTAATTTTCATTAAAAAGAAAAAAAAAAGAAAAAAAGAGGTGAAGGGAGAGAGAGGAAGAGGAATAAATGGGTAGCAATTCAGTAAAATAAAATAAAATGAGCTAAAGTCTGCTGGTGTTTCTCCGGGCCATGGATGTGCAGGATCCCGATCGTTAGAAGTTTGCGGATGGGTTGCCTGGAGATTTGGTTACAATCAGGTTCATTATTATTTTTTTTTCCTCCTGAAACAAGTGAAGGCGATGGTTACTGCTGTCAATCTTGGCAATCAATGTGAGCGGCCATGTCGTAAGTATTCAAAGCATTTCCCGTCGTGCAACATCAGAAAGTGAGTGGCCAGGGCATTGATCTGAGGAAGGCAAAAGGAGGCAGGGCTCCCCCGCCCAGACAGCACAGGCAAGATGAGACAACACAGAGAGAGAGGGGAGAGAGAGACGGAGAGAGAGAGAGGGAGAGGGAAAGAGAGAGAGAGGCTGGGAGCGAGCGAGCGGGGAAAGCAACAACTGGAGAGAAAGTGAGCACAAAACAGAAAGTGAAATCACCCCGGGCTGCCAGCCGCATCCCCGAGAAGCTATCAGCACTCACAGTGCTATTAAACAAATGAAACCCTAACCCTCTCTGCTCTAATGACCACTGATTGCCCGCAGTGGTGAGGAAAGGTACTAGGAAGTCACCGGGCAAGCGGGGGGGCGGGTAGGGGGAGGGCAGTGGGGCCGGAAAAGGAGGAGGGGGAGCGGGCGGGGGGTCCCGGAGCCGGGCGCGCAGCCGGCGCGGGGCAGGCTCGGGTTACAGGCGGCACCCGGCGCGGGCTGCGCAAGAAGCGCCAGAGGGAGGGAAAAGAGGGGCGGACAGACACAGTCCGCAGGAGCGGCCGAGCTGCGTGCACACGCTATCAGCAAGAGCTCCCTGCCAGCGGCTAAACGGGCTCCGAGGAGCCCGCTCCTGCAGCTCCGCCGGGGCACAAGCGGCTGAGGCGTGAAGCGAAACCCCCAGGCTATCCCGGGGGCGGGAGGGCACGGGGCAGGGAAGAGGGGCGCTCGGGCTGAGCCTGGGGGCGCAGCAGTGGCGCCCGGGCTTTGTCTGTCGGGCTGCTAGCGCTCTCCTCCAAAAGACAACAGCTACACAACGTCCACATAACTATAACACCCATTTAGGAACTCGAGCTTCCCTGGTAGTGCTCACTGGAAGAGAAATCGGGGAGAAAAAAAGGAAAACTAGAAGAGAGGCAACCCCGCCAGTGGCACGGAGCAGTGCCCACTCAGGGAGGTCTCGCTCCCGCGCTTCTCTGTCGCAGAGGTGGCCAGCAAAGCGCCGGGCCCGCACTTCAGGTGCGCAGGCAGCGCCACGAACCTCTCCCACTTTTGCCATGCTTCACACCTCAGCTAAGCTGCTAGCTGGGAGTGCGGAGAGCAACCCAATCTCAAGCCCGCAAACTCAGGGAGAAGTTGTTGATTCATCGCTGTATTTTTGGCACTTTCTCCCCATTTCCAGAAGGCGCCTTGAACAGTTAGTAACAGAGAAACTTTTTAATTTAGAAATAGCTTCATAACTTACGAAGTCAGTAGGAACAAGTAGGAGACCAAGAGGACGAGGAGAAAGCCCGGTTTCACTCCCGCTCTCCCCAGCAGGAGCACGGGGAGCCCCGCACCAAGGTGCGGCCACGGGACTGGCGTGACCCACGCGGCGCTGCTTGAGCAAGCTGCAAAACTCGGAGCACCGAGAGCCGTGACCTGCAGCCTCTGCCTCCCAGCGAAGCGGCACCCGCGCTCCGAGCGAGCCCACAGAAACTGGGGTCTAAGGCAGAACCTCCTGGAACAACGGGATTATTTTATAGAGTGTTTCTCGGGAATTCCACTAAAATGAATAATAAATAAAGAGTATCCAAGTATTATTCGGTGGGGAACGGTCACTTTGAGGCAGAACTTTAAATGTATTCATTAAAGCTTTATCATTACAGTGGCTGGCTGATGACATAACAGCTAATTTTAATGGATTCTTAATTCTAATAAAAGACACAAAGATTCAATTTACCACTGTCCCCGATTTTAGAGATTGTAATTACTGAGTTTGAACTCACCTGCGTTCAGGAAATTCAAACCAGTCACCTGGCTGCAGTTAGCTAGAGTTAGCAGCAGGAAATCGCTTCCTTTCCAGATATTGAGATGTCCTTTAACATCTTTAACTAGAAGAATTCCTGTGACTAGTCAGTGACACTTTCCTTTTAACTGCCCCAAGTAAAAGAAACATCTCGACTTTTTGCATAAGTTTGGCACAAAAAAAAATCTGTAAGAAAACAGTGGCAGAGTACAAGGATGTACCATTCTCTCCGCGTTTACTACACCATCCATTTGTTACTGCAAGTTAGGGGTTTTTCGCCTTTCAACAAACAAATAGAAAAAAAAAACCCCTCACATCCTCAGATGCAGCGTCTTCCTTTGAACAACCTACTAAGTACGAGGCGCTAATGGGGCAACAGATAATGAAGGCATTAGAAAAAAATTAACCGCCCACCTGGATGCAAATCGGGAGAGCATCTCTGCGCTCCCGAAAAGCCCGCGCAGAGCCCGGCACGCAGAGGTGCCGCGTCCCCGCGCAGTAACGCGCTGCAGCTTGTTGCTTCCCCGGGGTGATCAGCTAAGTTGCAGATGCTGCTCTCGCTGTCACCGAGCTGCAACTTCTCGGCGGGAGCAGAGGGGCACTTGGTGCTCACTCTGCAAACGTGGCCGCGCTGCTCAGTGACAGTCCGTGTCCTTCTCTGTTGGCACAAGCGAACGTTCGCCGTGTAAATAGGTCTACACGTGCCGAGAATCAAGAAAATAGTTTTTACTTTTAGCGTTACCATTCGCTTATGCCTGTATTTTAAGTGGCTTCCTTTGCTTGTCCTTCACAAAAGCTAAGGACAGCGCGGGAGGCAGCGCAGCCAGATGCTGAGGGATGCTGAAGTGCTGTGGTCCTTGCAGGGGGAAGGAACGGGGGGCTCTCGCTTCACGTTGGGGCACTTACCTGTTCACAGCTGTCACTGCATTTTGTGCTCTCATCGCAAATTCATTACTGTAAAACCATGTTCAACAAGCAGTGCAACCTGTGTGCTAAGTTTCACACACCGCATCTTCAAGATGAGCAAATCTACAACTCCTGCGGAGTTGGTAAACAGGCTCTGAAGTTTTGATTCAAAGGGCAAGAAATGCCACGTTACAAGTGATTCACACAGTCATAGCCATTCCCCCCAGTTAATGCCCAGCAACTAATAGGCATGTTTGTAAATTCACTCTGCTGACACTCTCCAACAATAAGGACTTTTTATAGGCTTGTTGGAAGTGTTCAGAGGAACTTTTGTAAAATAATCAACTGCATTTGAAAGAAAGCTAAAGGAAAAGAAGTGAGAACCCGATCAAACGACTGGAAAATAAAAGTTTTGTTAGACTAAATAAAAGGACATTACTGCACGTTTCTTCACAATCAAGCCCAACAGCTGATGCTGAGTAAGAACCTCTGGCGATTTCCTCGAAATTTAGGAAACGTTTGTATTTTATTAAACCTGAAGCAGAAGATTTGACTGAAAACAAAAACTCTGATTTCCGTAAAACATCATCTGCTAACACAATGTATTACCCTGTCAGAAACAGTATCAAAGAAAAAAAAAGGTTTTAATTTCATTTGAAACTGTGCAGCATCTTGATGGAGAAGCAAAAGCTACAGCAACGACCCCCCCACGCCACCTCCCATTGAAAAAAAAGCCACATAAACTTTTATAAAGAAAATAAGACCAAGTTTGACATGCAAACCCCTTCCTGTCTCAGAAAGTTCATTTTAAAGGTCCCCTCTGTAAATCTAAAGTGCAAACACCAGGCTAAGGTAGTGAGTGGCTGGAATTTGCATGCTGATAAGAGAAGGCTGTTGTACTTACAGTGACAGAGGGCAGGCTGCGGAAGAAAAGCTGTTTGTGTTAGCCTGAGAGTCACCCAGGGCTGCAATGAGAGAAGAGAGGAGTGGGAGTGCCAAGCTGGATACACCTTCACCGCATCTCATCACATCTGCCAGCCTCTCTCTCCCTCTCTCTTTCATTTCCACATTCCCTTTGTTCCTGAAAAAAAAATCTACACGTCACATCAGTCCCCAGATGCAGTCTACACCAAAGAAAAAAATGAATAATTCAATCAAACTGTGCATAGTCTCTAAGGCAATAAATCTATTGCACTTAAAGAAACGAAGGGTAATTACCGCTATAGAATTAGAATAAGGCCAGAGAGCGCAGGGATCCCAGGGTCTGTAAACTCCACGGTCAAATAAAGTTTCAATTATTTAATCCTTTGACAACCCCAGTGTAAACTGAAGGGGAGGATCGGAACTTATGCCGGGGGAGGCGGGGGGGAGGGTTGAGAATGTTTGAAGTGAATGTTATGAGAGCAGAGCGCCCGTAGTCTGTAATAAACACAACGCGAGCAAGTCGAAGTGTTTCACTGCATCACCTCCAGGGTCCGTTCCCCCCTCCTTAATGAAGAGCAGACCACACTCCCACTTCCCTGGCTTCTGCCGCTCTCCGCAAGTGCAGCGGGAATCGCTGGCAGCGAGCAGCAGCCTTACCTGCTCCTAGATTGCAAATAAAGCCTTACAAACAACTCATGGTAAACGGCAATTTTGTTCCACGCTCTAGCGGAGAGAAACCCTGGGAGATTTGCACCGGCCCGGAGGGAAGAGAGACGCTGTCCGCGACTCCCGGATTTGTGCCAGGCTCAGCTTAGGGGAAAGCCTGCGGGGGCGGGGGGAGCGCGCTGGGGAGCGGAGCCCACGCGGCGGCCCCGCGGTGCGAGCGCCCCGCGCCCCGCCGGCCGAGGGAGGCTGCAGAGCCGCCGTTTGCCCTCTCCTACCTCGGAGGCGGCCCGCCTGGCTCGCAGGTAAGCGGCCTCTCTACGGTGCTTATTCGCGGCGGGGAACTCGGCTCCCAGGGGCATGCTCCGGTGTTAATGAGGGCGGCGGCTTGGGGCTGGGGCTCAGGTCGCTCTATCAAATCAGGCTGGAGTTTAACATTGGCATCTGCTGCTTTATGCTTTCAATCATATTCTTTGTAAACTTCTCCTGGGGTTGGGGGAGGAAAGAGAAGATGGAAAAAAAAAAAGAAAGAAAGGTGAGCCTGTGCTATTAAGATGACACAAGCTCTAATTCAGCGAGGCTGTGTGCGCCCGGAAAGACTAAGGCACCTTCCACTGACGTAGGGAATCGCGTATCCCCCATCCTTGAGTCGTTTTAAAAGACAGTTTTGATTTACCCAAAACATTAACGGAACTGTTATTCTAATAAAGGTAAACTGGAAAACACACTTGCCTCTGCGCTCACTCAGGCTTTGTTTATGTGCTTAAAACGCCACCGTGAGGCGAGTGCAAATAAAGCAGCGAGAGCAAACGCCTGCCAAGGAGCTCTCGGATTAGCACTTTGCAAAGCAAAACAAACAGCGCTAGCAACGTCGCGAAAGTCATCGAAGAACCTCGCCCTGGCAACCTGCTCTTGCAGCGGCTCTTGCCATGAAACGGCAGCCGGGGCCTCCCCCTTGTCCAGCAGCTCCACACGTGCGCACGTACACACACACGCAGACACAGTCACAAACTTTTTCTCTCCTTCACTGAATGATAGCTGGATTACTGAAACAGGAACACAATTTAAGGCTGAGAGGTGGGAATAACAAAAAAGAAAAAAAAAATACATGGATTTCTTAACTATATACCCCCGAGGGCCTCATCGCTTGCCTTTTCCACTGGAAGATAGAGCCCACAGTGCTCATTTCTACAGTGGGACCCAGGCGCAGAGAGTGAGAGCCCCTCGGCCCCTTCCCACAGTAGCTTTGCTGTCTGCAAAGCACCTCCAAACTCCCTGCTTACAGCGGCTCCCTTTCAGGGCATGTGCTAGGAAATATTTCTGACTGCTTTTCTCAGCTCCTGCCCTAGTCCTCAGGAAAGCTCAGGCTGAGCACACAGTCCAGGCTTCCCTGGGGGATTTTGTTTTCAATTAATGGGCTGGCTTTAGCATTTATAATCTATGTAGACTTATTTTTTAGTGGAAGGGGAAATAGAAAAAATAGCACCCACGAACAGTACCTGGAGCCTTGGTGTTTACATAAAGTTGTAGGCAAGGCTGTGTCAGCACAGCATTTTTTTTTAGGCATGCTCCAGCCACAAGAACACTATCACTCTATCAGCATCCTAGGATCCTAGGAATGGATTTTAGGGACGTAAAGGGTCATAAATACATCCCAGTAAACTGCAATTCATAGCTGTAATCCCATGAAAAGCCTTACTCAGGAAGAGGGGTCTTGGTCTTCTCTCCTGCCCCCACCAGCAGCAGCTGGTGGGGTTGGTGCTCTCCCTAGCCTAGGAAAGCATCACAGCAGAGCAAAGTTCCACTCCCCAAACTCCCGCCTGTAATTGGCATTAGTGGAGTAAGCTCTGCAAACAGGTCAGGACACTGCTAGTACGACGCTCTGAAAGCTGCTATCACTTTCAGCTGTGATTAGAAATCACATTAAGCTTCAGCATCTGATACTTTATGGGCATCACATTAAAATGAAAAACAAAACCCCCAATCCCAAGTGCTACTGTGGGAGGAGCAAACTTTCCCACCAAAATGAGTCTGTTCTTTCCATTCTGTTCATTTCAGCTATCAGATAGATCTGCCTCATTGGCATATTGTTTCTATTCCTACCTCTGCATCGTAGGACGTCAATAAAACACTTAGAGAGAAAAACAAATGTCCAGAGTGGATGGATAATTTAAAATGCATATCCCCAGAAACAAGCAAGGGCTATATGGGAGGCACTTAAGCAATCACCACAGTCATACTAAGGCATCTCGTCCTTGAGCATACACCTGTCTGGCTCACATATTATAATGATACTCCCAGCTTCAGAGATAGCTGATCATGTTCTATAAATGAAGAACTGAAATGCTGCAATTATTTTTATATATTTCTACAGTATATTCACATTTGAGGAGGCCTTATAACCCTCAATTGTATTATTTTATTTTACAGCCTAGAATAAATCGTAGGTCAGTGATTTAAACATGAAGGCTGCTGAATATTTTTCCTTAGAATATTAATCAGAGAGAAATCTTTGCTAAAGATGGTTACTGCTAACCATGCTAAGTCACTCTAGGGGCTTATCAGCCTTACCAGCCCAGTATGGTGCATCTGTGTTGCCCTCTCACTGTAAGTGTCCCATCCTGATGGGTGGGCACCAGAATAGATGCACACTGCATATAATCTATCAGATTATTTTTGTCTCATATATTAAAAAAAATCCTAATGAAAAAAAATCTTTTTTTTTTTTTTAAATTCCTGACTTAACTAACATCCTACAAACAAGACACTATGTAAAAACCAGAAAAACCTAAATGCTAGAATAAATATACACAGCTGTCTTTGACTCGAAGACTGGCCCATATTACCAATAAATGCATTGCCACTAAGCCACATACACTGGCCACATGAACAAAAATAAAAGGCATTCTCAAACCAGGCACTGATCCTCTATTTTATACTCCTTTCACTGTGCCCTTACAAACTGCACTGTTTTCAAGATGCTCCTGTGCTTTTGTGCTAACTCGGCCTAACCTTGCAGACCTGTGTCACTCTCAATTGTTTCCCCTGCAAGTCCAGGTTCTGCACATTGGAAGTGCATGTTCCTTCTTTGGGGGAGGGAGGGCAGCACAAAACGATGATGCTAAAATGCATAAAATGCTTAGAAAACATAAAGAAAAAAAGGTGAAAAATGTCTACAAAAATAGGGGTACAGAGTTATTTTGGACTATCCTGTTTTGCCTGAAGTTATAAATATCAAATAGGTAATACGACTTTCTCCCACTTTGATCTCCTCTTAGAAAATTTATATTTCTAACCAAAGCTTGTACTACTAACCTTTAGTAACAAGGTTGACTAAGAAGCAAGTCACTGCATAAATCTTTAAAAACACATTTAAATGCAGCTATTAGACCAGGAACGTTGAGTAGAAACTGTTAAAAGTATTCAGATTGTTAAAAACTAAAATGTGACAAGATCTCCACATATTTGAACATTCAATTATATGAAACTTTTTTTTTCCAACATAATATCAAATTTAAGACCAAAATAAAGCGAATGTGATTTGATTGCTCTGGAATCTTTGTAAGAAAAAATGTCTCAAAGATGAAGATATTTTATTTCCTATTTGAATCAATGACCAATATGTCTTATACATAAGAATAACACATGTTAAATACCAATTGCCTTTTTTTTTTTTAAATAAGCACAAGCTAGAATAAAAAATATTTATGTTTTGGGAGCAAAACTATTTATTAAGTTGTTGCAATGTATAATTATGAAGTAACCTGAATAAGGCATCTTACATTGGTCCTAAATTTTTTAGTCAAGTAAATGCCCATTGATTTCCATGCGAGTGTTGCTTGAGTAATAGAGTTTCCTGTCAAACTGTTAAAATCAGCTAACTTGTGAAAGCCTACAGACTGATGGAATATATATAAATATATAGACTATATATTTATATTAGACTAAAGGTATGCATTTAATACAGAAGAGTAAGCCAAGTTACCAGGCAAGAGCTTTTTTTACATTCTTTTTAACATTTATAAAAAAAATAGGGCATTAATATAAGCAGATATTTTAAAGGAATTTGTAATTCCATGTCTGGTTATACAGACAGTTATGCTTGTACTTATATAAGTAGTGCCAGATAGTCAGTCTTCTCACATCAGAAACATTTGAGGGTTAGGATCTATGACACTGGAAATATGAATAAATGGGCTAAATATTCCACAAGCAAAACCAATATTATTTGTAAATCAATTACAGTGCAGTACAGTGTTAGAATTGTTTTGGAATGCTGTATTTAGACGTTTGTGACTCACAATGTACATTTTGTTTTGATTTAATAATCTTTTTATCATTATTACATAGCAGATTAAGCTAAAAAAAAAGTTAACACAGAAATGAGAGCTCTTTATATAAAAAAGCCTATAGCAAACAATCAAAAAACCTTGAAATACACATTTTTTGGCCTTTTCAGTAAAGTATCGTAAGCTTCATTCAAAAACAAGCATGAAGTTAATAAATGTTAACACTGCTCACCAGTATCAGCATAGTTGAAAGTATAGTTTATAAATTTTTGAGAGCATCAGCATCACGATATGGTTGTCATAGAAACTGCAACAATATTTCATTTCAATTAATTTTATAGGATGTGATGCTTAGGCCTGTGTAATAATTGTTTTTAAAAGTTCCAGAATACTAAAGAGTAAGAATAAAAATATGAATAGGCAATAGTACTTTTCAATTACTATTTAACAAAGCTAGGAGAAATCTAAATTATTGTTAAAACAGTAACTCGACATACAGTTGCAGAAACTACAGCTAAGCAGACTTTCAAAACATTCAAAACTAACACATTCCTAAACATTTAAACTAACTCAAATAATAACTCTGCCCATTGAACCATATCTGGCTGTACATATATATATATATATAAACATATATAGATGTTTAAAATATATAAAATATAGATTATTTCTAAATCATGATTGCTCCTTTTGTGTATGTAAGAAGCAATCAACGATCACAAATTCAAGATCAAAACACAATACAGAAAAAAGCTTAAGATACAAAATATAACATGAATTTATTTTTCCTGTATAATGTAGCTACTGAGTGTTATGAAAGCTACCTTAAGTAAATCGTTTCCAGACACACTCAGCTGACATTAATGACTTGATTATTAGAACAGAAGAGCTAACCAAAATAGTGTTTCTTTTTAAAAATAATTATATTGAAGTAATATAAAATGTTTTTGCTTATTTTTGCCTTTATTGGACAGCACTAATATATACTGTTTTCCCTTACTGCATATGAATCATACAATACTTAATCCTATAGTCTACACATGAAAGAAAATACAGAACAGAACCTAGGGGGAAAAAAACGTAGAATTTTCAACACGTTTTACACAGTAATCAATAATTACATAGTACACTTTATTTAAAATTACTGAGTTGCCACACAGACTAGAAGATGCAAGACCTTTCTAACAGAGACATGAAATAAGCTGTAAGATTTAAAAAAATAAAAGAAAAAGACAAAAAACCCCAAAGAAGCTATCTGCAGCGTCTAGAGCTATCCTTTCTGATAGAATTAAGGAATGCTACAAAAGAAGCATTTAAATCTCTAGTTTTCCCTGACAATTAACAATGAAAAGCAGATGTTTACAAAGCTATTTTACATGCTGGTTTATAAGATGCTAAAAGATGGTTTGTGGATGGTAAGAAGGAAAAGCTGGATAACTGCTTGTCTGGTGTATATTTAAAAGCATTTTCATTGGCTCACTTATTGTTAATAATGAAAGAAACACTTTGTGCTGTATGGCTGTGACTAAAGAAAACTGCCGTCATAAAGTCCTCAACAAACTCTTAAGATGCAATTTACAAAGATAATAATAACACAGAATTATTTCACTTCTCTGAATGCTACACATTTGCATACCAGGACTGTGTACAATATACTCATAATGCACATTCATAACAACAAGGACTTCTTAACTCTGCAACTACAGCACAAGATCTGTGCATTGAAAATCTAGTTCTAAGTTTCCCTTTCTGAAACTATTTGTCTGTATAATCCAGATGCTCTGTATCTGCACAGAGTATGTTCATATTCAATTCCACACCTTTGGTGAATGTGATCATATCATGAAAATTATGAAGCATGGGAAGGTAGCAACAATACTAATAAATTCACTGTCACATAGAAACACGACAAATTAACTTTTCACACAAATTTAAGAAGTCTGTTCTATAACTGAGCCCGAAGACGTGGGTTCTATTCCTGGCTGTGCTACAAACCTACAGAGTGTTTCTGAACAAGTCACTTGCACCAAACCACTGGAGTTAAAAAAAAATAAAAATCCAAAGAATGCGTGTCTCAAATGCAATTTAGGCTAATCCATATCTGCTTATATTGGATTCATGCAAATACAGGCACACGTCTCAAAGCTGAGGCCTGTTATTTTTGGACTTCACATGTTCTTATTTCTCTATATGGAAAGATTGTTAGCGGACTTAATTCATAAAAGACTTCTTACATATCAATTATATTTACGCATAATACTATTACCATTAAGAGTCCAAGCCCCAAGACTCATATGCACGTTTCACTTCACACATTTGTAGCAGTCCAATTTACTCTAATAGAATTATTCACTCTGGATAACTCCAGGCATATAAACTTCTGCAGGATCAGGAACTAAGTTAATGGAACAGATAACATGTAAAAATACTTGTACAAGTTAGTAATAAGACTTCACATTCCTAAAGGCCCATGCCATATTCGGTACAAGAATTTTTCTATTGCAGCATATTCTGCTGCAAGTAAGAGAATGCACAGTAAACTGTATTAAATCATTCTGCTATCCTTTAATATCTTAAACACATTTTCAAAATTAACAAAAACCTCTTTAGACCACATAAAAAGTATAGACTTTCCACAGACTTTAGCTCTAATCACAAAATCACTCATGTCACCTTTGTTAGCACTATCCAAGTTCTTTTTTTTTTTAATAATGTGAGGCACTGAATAAAGTCTTATTTATGTTATTGCTTATGCTATGCCTATTTATTCCTACTATTTATCTTATTTTTACTCTTTTCAGTTGTGATTTAATATATTGTACTAAATTGCAGAAATATTTAATTTGTATATTTTGGCCAGACTGAGTTTCTTCAATAGATTCTTCAACAGCTCAGGATTGCTATTTCTAAGCTAAATCTCTTGGAGAAAAATTATAATGGTATCACTTATAACGATATGCAAAGTAGGTCAAGTTCCAAACTTGCAAATACCTATACTTAACTTGACCCAAATAGAGACTGCTCACATACCGAAAACTAAACATGTATATAAATGTTTATAGAATTGCGTCTGAAAGTAGCAAATGGTCTTCCTGATTCGGATAGATTTTTACCACAGCACAAATTATTTACACAGAATTCTAATAGCAAAGCATTATTGAAAATATTTTGTATACTTTCCGCAAAACACCAGAGGAAAATAACTTCTCAGCAGCTGTTATTGGTAGAGGCAATGGGGACAAAAGAAGGAAACAGCTTCTCCATCAGCCTGCAACAGCCTACTCCAGTACAGCACTGATGCCAAGTACCAAAAGAGAGAATACAACGTATCTCACAAGCCCCTACTTTTTAAGGACAACCTACCTCAGATATACAAAGTTTCCTCTCTTCTTTCTCTTCCCAGAAATTACACTCCTGGTAGGGTCCTTGATTGCTAGTCCCCCACAACCATAGAGGAAGGAGTACAAATTGTGCCTCTCTCAGTATTTTGCCATAATTTTAATAAATCTGATGACATTTTAATAATATAGAATGGTGTATTTCTCAGGCTACCATCTAAGATGTACATGACTAAGGTTTCATGTCTATATTCCCCTCTACCATAGACCTTTTCCTCCCCTTTAATTGCCTTTTAACTAGCTTTCTAATTTATACAATGGAAAAGTAAACTCAAGATGAACATTATGACTAAAAATCAAAATGAAGATAGAAGATGTTCTCAGTCTTCAGCAATGGAGCTCATGCTTGTGGAACATGGAATTAAAAAGAATAATCACCTTAGAATATTTTTATTTTAGAATTAGCTTCTTCTTCCCAAAAAAAAACCAAAAAAAACAACCTTCGCACCCTGCCGGCCCGCCCCCCGACTTCAATATGCTATATTTTACTTAGGGATTGCAGTCCATACGGATTATAAAGGTGTTTTCAAGGGGCCTTGGAGTTTGCCTTTGCATTTCCTGTCCTTTCCAGAATTTGCAGTTGCAAAGGAAATTCATCATGCTTATTCTTCAATGCACAAAACTGGGGCGAGTGGAGGCAATGTAGCAATGCACTAGCTCTGAATGCACATATCCGTTGCAGCCACAAATGATGAACATTTTAGAAAATATTCTACATAGCCATCATGTTCAACAGAGGAAGCAATTCCTAAGAAACAAAACAAAATATCCTTGAATATTCTCCAAGGGATCTGGATCAGAGAAGTTAAAACAAAGGATTTACTAAGGCCTGCTTAAAAGACCACAAAAAGACAGAAAATAACTGAAAATCTTTGCTTTAAATGTAGTACCACCATCCTGAATCCTGTTTGCAATTCTTAAACTTCAGATTTTAAAACATCATCCTCTGCTGGAGAATATTTGGCACATTTGCTTTCCAAGACTTGAATTCAAACTTTTCAAAGCCCCTGCATGAAGAACTTGTTTCTTTTTTTTCTCAAAAAATGAATCAGAGATACGAATCTTTTGATTCAGAGAGTAGCTTTATTTTGTGGAGAATATTAAGGGATTTTACTGTTGATATTTTCACATTAATATACATTATTTATCTCCACAGGGTGGTGAAAAAGAGAAAATTGCAAAGAGTTACTGGGTGGCAGGAAGTGGGATTCACTATAATCAACAGCAGCAGGGAACTCTTTGAGGTTGTGTTGCAAGATACATTCAAGATTTTAGCATAAAGAAAATAATTGCATTTAATATTGTGCTGGTGGGAAATAACATATGCACAATCTGTTCCAGCTTTTGGACTCTTGCCCTTAAGATGCAAAGACACTGCTTCTTAAGATCTGGATTTTTTTTTTTTTTAGTACACTTAAGCAGAGGATATCCTATTACTATAAAGTTGAGAGTTTTGTGCCATTTGCAAATTTTACTTCAAAAATCTACCACGGTTTCATGAACTTCCTCACTGGACAAAATGAACAGTTATTATCAAAAATACTTCAAAATTATATTATCAAAATATGCTAGGAGAAGGAGATAGGGGAAAATAATCTTCCATTCAATATCAACCTTCTTAAAAATTGCATCAAGGTCAAACTGATTATATACACATACATATACACAAATGTAAAACGCTTCGCAAATAGAAAAAAGAATGTATGTCACAAGCTGTAATTCCACAGTTACTTTAGGGGGCTTTAGGGCTGGCATGAAGAAGTTTACCTTCCTTACCCCACTTGCAGTGCCAGCACTAATATAAGGTGGCTATATATTCCGCCAGTCTCAAAAACCCATCTGGGTTTGGGGAGTAAGGAGAAGGCAGTCAAAGCACTGCAGTTACACAAACACTAGTGTTACCACAAGAGGAGACAGAAGGCAGTGAATGGATGTTAGCATGGAAATCCTACTCTTGCTTTTAGCTTGAGAAAGAGTGGAAATGCAGCCTGTGGATGGGATGCTACAGCACTTTATGATACATATTCAGGTTGACATATTCTTGCCTTCCTTCCTTCCGCTAACAGGTAGAATCAACATTCTTTCTCTTGCATCAGAACTAATACCGACATAAACACGTAGCAGATGGTTCAAGGGAGGCCACTTGTCTTGAAGCTAAGTCCACAAAAATAAAGACAAAAAGAACCATCAAACAAGAGAACTTTTCAGTCATATCTTCTCCACAGAGCAATTCAGAATGATCACACAAGACCTAGTACAAACATAACAGGAGGTGGAAACACAAAGCCAGAAGCAGCAGACAAAAAGAGGACAAGGCAGCTGAAGCTCAGATCAGCTCCTGCCAGCACCAGCCCGATGATGTACGGGCTTCCTCTAAGTCCTGTGCACTTGCTTTTGAAAGCATCATGATAAAAGGAGTAAGTACTTGGAGCTGAAATCACCAAGATGGAAAGCAAGAAATAAAATCACAAAGCCTACTAATAGACTAATCTAAGACAAGAAGCAAAAAAATAGCATGGTCTTACAGCTACATTAGCATAGTTTCTGCGAAATGTAATAGGCAAGGACAAATTATTCCTGACTGCAGGACTGGAGCTATATTCACCAGACTTTGAGAAAAATTCCACTTCCCAAGCCTTCACTCTGTACAGTTTTCAACTAACAGGAAGACATCAGCACCGGCTTCAGAAAGCATTGCAGGCTGCAGGATATTATATCATTACAAAACATTACTCCGCACATTATTTTTAGACAACTAAAACAATAAGAATTTTGCTAGGCAGTTCTCAGTTAACTGAGGATAACTCAGAGATAAATTCAGATGGATTGGGAGAAGACTTAGATTGAGAAAACCAGGATCCAGTATTTGGAAAAAATCAAAAGAGCTAGAGACTGGACTTCCCCTCTCTGTGAAAGTAGCTTAACTCTGCCATCTACATCCATCAAAATCTGAATCTTTTGTTATTTGAGGATAAATATATTTTTAGAACAAACAAACATATCCCAATGTAAGCTTGAGAGGACAACTATCATGAGATATGATAAAAATGTTGCAAAACGTAATTTAAAAGGGAGGAAAATCTTTACCTGGGGGGGAATAACAGCCATCAACAACATTAAAATTTTCTAATATTGCAATCACTTTATAAGTAAAAAGAAAGTTGCATATGATGACAATGGCTGCTATATTAAGAAATCTAAATGTTTGTCAGTATTTTCTTAAAACTTAAAGCAGGTATTTTTCTTAAAGCTTTGATGATTGCAGATAGACAAAAGCTACAGGGAAATTATAAAGGATGAGTATATTAATTCCCAAGAGAGAATGAAACAAGTTATCTGTAACTAACACTGTCAGTAAGCTAGCTACATGGTGACTGATTCACATCATTGCTATATTTGATTTTATGTAAGTGAAGCATAAACAAACAGGTATTAATCAACAGCTGCAAGATCTTCCATCTATACATTGTAGTAGTTTGAAGAGGGCAAAAACTATATGACTGATTTACAGGAAAAAATGCCAAAAAAAAAAAGATTGGAAAGTTTGATACTGATTACCTATCAAGAGCATACAGAATAAAGGCAACAAAGTGACACTTGTCATTGTGAAACCTCTCTTCCTAATCATAATTACAGATTAGCAGAAAGGCTTTTGCAACCAACTAGCTAATCATAGTATTTACATATAGGTTTGTGATCCCACTGTTGTAATATCTTCCCATACTGAACTAAGATATTAGGACCTCTGCTCATACTCAGAAATAGTAGTAGCCCTGTAAAAGTTATCTGAAGACATAATGCCAGAAAAAAAGAAGTTTCAGGAAGTTAAGCAGAGGGTCAAGGCATGTTAAAGACTGACACGAATGTTTTAACATATGGTGAGATAAAAATAACTGCTTCTGGAAGAAAGGGGATTCTACAAGGGGAAAATGCTGGGAAACAGTTGAAGAGATCAAAAGTAAATCATATGCTTTCAGTCTATTTGAAGACTTGGAGAATTCTTGGATTGAACTTTTCTAGAAATCCAAGTTGCTCAGAAATATTTTGTTATGTGACTGTCCCTAGACTCTGTCTGCAAGCATGGAGCCAAAGAAAGGAAAGAAATTACATTTATGAAGTTTTGAGTATTAGCCTACCCTAGCTGAATCTATAAAGTTAAGTACATTCAATTTGAATGTATACCGACTGTTTACAGCTGAGCAACATTTCTATATCTTATTTTCTGTGTTCTGGGAAAGATATATGACAAAAAGAAGAAAAGACTGGCACATCTGTCCATGGAAGAAGAAGAAGAGCTAGAAAAGAGCAAGAGGAAGGAGCTTTGATTCTATGACTGTGAAGTCACCTGTACCTCTCATGTCTTTCTGGTCTGACTTTTCATTAATCAAACAGATCAAGTCAGTTGAACTCATGCTGTATATAGAAACATAGCTCAAGGATTCAACCACAGTGGGTGGCTGGACTTAAGTAGGTTCAATATTTGAATATGTTTCCCTACGGAATTTGTTATGGAGACAGGACTGTCTTTTGTGCCTTAAAAAAAAATGAAATCAAAAACAAACAAAGCAGCAAAAACACACACACAAACACACACGTACAAAAAGCCAAAACACAGGCTTCATTCATGCCTCTCCTTTCTACAGTATTTCAGTTCAGAAAATAAAACTCTTGTCTGTGTCAGTCCTCATAATCAGAGAATGACAAGTTCCTACTACAGTGTGGAGAGATTTTTAACTGATAACCTTTTGTTGTTGTTGTTGTATTGTGTGTGTATGCTTGGCATTTCAGTGAAGCAAGTATAAACTGTCATATAAAAATAGTAAAGAAAAAAAATCAACAGGCCAGGACACTAAAAACTATGTTCACATTTCCATAACAAACCGAAGCTCAACCCCAACATTTTAAATCTCCTATCAAAAAACAAAGAAATGGTTAAACTCCTACTAATATAAGTTCTTCCATCCTAAATTGTCACAAGAATATACAAATCAACTAAGTACAATGAAAGAATATGAAGTTGGTTTCTTACACAGTGTGCAAACTTTATACCATAGCAGCCTGAAGATTCACTCTTCATGCACACGGTGCTATAATATGCTTACGTATCTTTTTCTGCACAATTACTGAAAGTCCTTTCGAGTACTTTCACCTGCTCAGTATATTTTTGAAGAATTCTAAGTGAAATATATATATGAAGGTGAGAATATGCAATTAACTTACACAACTGTCTTTCGGTGTATTACAATTTTAAAATAATTGGAAAACAGAGTAGTTGCCACTTTCAGTGTTGCAAAGTTGTAGATTAAAACGGAAGCAGTTATGATTCCAGTCTGCTACTCATAACATGCAGAAATAAGATACACATAGTTCTGGTAGGCCTTGTGTTTTATTATGTTAGCATTTACCAACAAAAACATTTTCAAGCAATTTTTCTAGCCATAAGTTTATCAGCTGAAGTTGGAAAGTTGATCTATAAATCAAGGAAACAATTTTGCTATCAATGACTCTCCCTCTTACTTCAAAGTATCTATTGCACATAGAGACTTCATTAAACCAGACTGCAGAAAAAAATATACAATAGTATTTGCCTTTCATACCGCAGTCTTAATTTACTTCAATATATTATTATATACTTCAAAATCTGTAATCAATTCAATATATTATCACATACTTCAAAATCTGTAATCAAAAACCTTGTATTTAAAATTCCTTACCTATTTTTCACCAATAAAAAATACTTTGAAGTACTTTGTCCTTTTACCAACATTGCAAATATTGTAGTTTCATTAAAATGAAATGAATTACATTGCTATCTAAGTAAAACAATGTAAGCTATAAACAATAAAACTATCATAAAAACCTAAAAAATAGTCTTTGCACATATGCTAATTTCATTAGGATTACAAAAGACTACATTATCTCTGCTCAATTGCTCAATAAATTTAATATTCACAATCCATTTTTACATTCCCTACATAAGGAGTTCAGTCATTTTCAGCCGTATTATGGTATTACTGTAGACTAGAAACTCCAGCTCACAATTGCATTTCATTTCCTTAGACACTCCTCATACCAACAGAAGATATGCAAGAAAAGGCAGATTCTGTCCAGAAGCATTTGGAGTTCAAGAGTAAAGAAAGACAGGATACAAGGAAAGTATAATGGGGATTAGGGACAAGAGAAAGTAAACAAATTTTGCCAAGTGCCATTAGTTTAATTTTGCCTAGTCCCAAATATAACTTGCCAAGACCATAATGTGACTTGCCATTAACAGCTTGAAAAAAAATTTACAAGAAAAAGTTTTCAAAATTTTCATGAAAAAAAAAATTTCATCCATTCAGTAAAGAATGAGACTACCATGGTATCTTCTGAAAATGGGGATCACATATATAAGACTAGGGAAATTAATTGCTACCATTAAGCCCTTCTTTTCATTATGTGCCTAATCCTCAATTCATCCATCCACCTGCCAAGACATAAAATAAAATCTATATAATCCCATTACATTTAAAAAAAGTATCAGAATATGCACACATTCACATTTGTTCATATATATGTCTATACATGGAGACACAGAAAGACAAATATACATAGGTAGATAGCTATGCATATTTCTTCAAGATATTAAAATATGCTGAAAGAAGACGACAATTCCTTGGTTGACAATGCTAATTGCTTATCAGTGAGCTGCTCATTCAGCCTCTTCTTACAAAAAGGCACGTAGGTGTGAGTTTTACTATACATATGTGCGTATATGTGTGTGTGTATGTATATATATAAAACCATTCTGAGCATTTAAATGCTTAGGAGTGAAAATAGTGCTTACTACAGAAAAGAGCTAACAGAGGCTAGCATGGTAGAAACAAAAGTTAGATTCTTCATGGTTTTCCTCAGCCAAAGCTTCCTATGTCAGTCAGTTCTACTCTGTGCAATCCTTGCCTGCGTTATGAGAAACACTAGTTTTGTGAAAGCCACAGCAAAACTTCTTAGTAGCACAGATGGATTCCCAGAGAAGTTCAAAACACTCATGGAGATAAAATCAAAGTCCATGTCAAGATTCAGTCCCTGCTTTAACATGACTTTATACAAAGTGTCTTCTCCAGCCTATGTGTTGCAGTCTTTGTTCAGCCCCTCCGTCCAGCTTCGTAAGTGCACAGGTATCATCATTAAGGTCATCAAACTGCTGTTGCAGCCAGCTTCTCACAAAAGGATAGATTAAAATGGGAATATAGTTCAGTAGTTATAGAAAACAAGGTAAATTATTTATTATGTTGAGCTCCATACAGAACTAAAGCCACCGAAGCCCTGAAAGAATTTAACAGCACTGTACATACCTACCTGACAGGTAAATAAAAGAAATTAAAGAACAACTTTTCAATCAAATGCAAGATTTTATTTTAGAGTGAATCTATTCTTATTCTCTTCTGCTGCATTTCTGCAGGTATATATACCCATGATAGTTTATCACCAAATTACACTTTTTTTTTTCCAAGAGATTTTTTGTTGCAATTGTCTAAAGGCACTAGCCAGAACAATAAATAGTTACAAGTAAGTTTCCCTTACACAGTTTTGCACAGGTTAAAAATTAACCTAATAAAGCCTGATACCAAATTAATGAAATATGCTTGATTTTTTTTCAGCTCTTAAAACCAGAAAGTTTTCATTTATCCTGACATAAAAATGATGAAAATCTGTTTTTAAAACTTTGGGAAAAAAAAGAAGTCCCACAGCTGTAAAATGGAATTAAATGTCCTATTTCTCAGTGATGAGAATACTCTGAATGATCAAAATGCATTTAAAAGCAGAAAGCAAGAATTTGATATAAAATGCATAAACTTGTCAAACAGAAGGAATATTACTAATTTCAAATTCAGTGCTGTTCATTTTTACTTTCACTAGTCCACAGTTCTCCTGATTTTTCTTAACTACATTGCTGCCACTGATGAGTCCCTTTGCTACTGCACTTGACATGAAAATGAACAGAAGACTAATTTTAGGAATACCATAAACATTCTGCTAGCAGTATCTCACACTACTATTTTACAATATCCAACAACAACTTCCTCCTAAATACAGAGTAGATAACAGTTAATTGTTACCTATATTCATTTTTAAAAGTTAAATATTTGAAGTTAAGCATCTCTGTGGAATGGTGGATTCAAACTGTTAGACCAATCCCCAGAACACCCTGCAAGCTCCCTAAGGCACGTCCGAGCGGATATCTCCTAAATCAAATATCAAAGCATTTGCTTAAGACTGTAGCACATGGAACATAAGTTCAATAATCTGCTCCTTACTGACTTTTTCTTTTCTTTTTTTTTTTTTTGTCTTTAGTATGCATTTGATTCATCACCTTTCCTAAGGCCCAGAATATATGGTAGGAACTTACTGATACATTTTTTTTTCCAAACACCATAAAACATGCTACATTACTCCATCCTCTCCTCTGCCAAATAAATGACATTGCATAGACGTGTTCAACATTTTTGACACTCCTTACAGAAAAACATGCTTGCTCAAACTCCTTCACTTTTTGTATATCTAAATTACAACTGTTTAAGCAGCATTCTGTCAATGCAGTTTCCAGACTCAGTAGGTACAGGCTATCGAAAAATACAATTACTTGTTTTCCCAAAATGGCTCTTTTTGGCAAGAATGGCATTACACACATTAAGAAATATATTTTTAAACTCTAACACATAAATCAGTTCTATGCTACCTTTAAAAGTTATTGCATGCAATTTGTAAATATAATAAAATAAATGTCTTAATATCCCATCAGATGCTGCAAATCCTCTCTCTGCTTTGCCTCAATAGAAACAGACCAAAGCACTTGATTTATCACATCCACAAAGAATTTCTGAGCATAATTGCAAGGAAAATCCTGACCTCTTCAGTTCTTACATTTTAACCACTAGACCAACATGAACACCCCACCACTCCTTAATAATTGCTTCCTAAGAAGTAAACACAGCATGCTTGCAAAAGTGTAGATAGCAGACTCAGAAACAACTCTTCAGCTGCTTATACTTCAGATATAAACAGCACACAGTTTGTAATCCACCTGGAGTTTTCAGAAGGTTTTGATGTCAATGCTGTTCAAACACCTCCTCAACAATGTTGAGTCCATAATCCTTCAGTAACTGTCAGATAAAGAACTTCGTATGGATTTCAAGCCAAGATTTCAGCATAGTGCAAGTCATGTAAACTCAACGCTTTTTTATGTTGTTCCTTTTCTTTTGGCTACCCCCTTTTCACTTTCAAACATGCAATCTGTGATTCATGAGACTTCAAAAAAAATCCAGAACTGTTTTCCTTGCAATTCAGTATATCAAACAAAATCCTATGAGGTTATTACTGATGCTTTGTTTACTTAGGCTATATGCACAATCAGATGTAATCAGATGCACAATGAAGAACCACTGCAAAAATTAAAAGAACCTTTGAACTCAAAGTTTCAGCAAGTGAAAAGTTACTTTACTCACATAAAGCCTCAGATCTAACAGATCTGCTCTACCAGAAGGAAAAATATCCTTGACATAAGAACTTGGGAAGCTGAACCTGCCAGTATCATGCTAATGGATGAAAAGGTGGTTCCATTTTCCTGGCAACTAATCACAAACTTTGGATAAATGCATTCCTAAAGTATTGACTCTTGCTTCTTAAAAAAATGAAAAATGTCATCAAATCACCTGAGTTAACAAATCCTAGTAAGTATCTGAAATTTCAGAAAGTGTTGAATACATCCCAGAATCTCTTTCAATTTAGAATAAGGTTTTTCAGAATTCTGCAAAATATAATGGCTCTCTGCTACATGCTAGTACTAGCATTGAACAACAACAATACAAAATAATAATTTGAAATAATCTAGATGGAAATATAAGAAGCTTCAATCTTTGTTTTTTTTTTTTTTAATTGAGTAGATTGAGCTCCACTTAAGGGATGAAGAACAGAGAAAAACACAATATTGAGAGACCAATCTCTGAGAGCAATGGAAAAATTCACAGAGTGGCTACCAGGAGGCTTGTGTTGCTTCACCCTCACATAAGTTCCGCCATTCAGTGATCACGATCTCCTGCAGCCTCTCCTCCCCTTTCTCCTGTCTGCTTTGATTCCCTCGAGCTCTTCCCTAGAGTCCCCAGGCTGGTTTACAGCTAGGAGCAGGGCAAGATGCAACACGTGGCTCATGCAAAAAGGCAGACTAGCTGCCTGGATGGCTAGTACTCTTGCTGCGCTTTCACTGCATGCTTCGCAGCTACAGGAACACTGGGGATCACTCCTTTCCTATCTAGTCACCAATTTTTGGGAAGCGTATAAAAGTTTTTAAACTTTAAGACCCCATTCTCTCTAATATATTTGATTAAAATTAGCCATTTTTTCTGAAATAGCACAGAAGTACAGCCAAAAGATAATTTTACCAGTTGTGTTTCTTTGAGACTAGATTAAAAAATACTTGTCAAAGACGGTAAATACAACTCACATTTCTGGAGGAGATTGTCACAGTTTTCTGCTTCCATAATACTGAACTTTATCCCTTTACATAAGGTTAGTACATGAGATTACATCACATTACAGAGCCACTACAGTCAGCAGAAAAATGCTGTATCTAGTCATTTATTAAATTTTGCAATCATCCCCACCTATATTTCAAAATAATCCACCAATTCAGTAGTATAAAAACATATTAATTATATAGATATAACAGAAGCATTTGCAATGCAAAAAAAGACTGCAAAAAAGCATTGCCCAAAAAAAGCTGAGCAACAAGATACCAAAGGTCCTAGATAAGCTTCCAATTGTGAGCAAGTAACATGGTTTGCATAGTAGCTGTTTGGATGTAAAATTTTTTAGGTATAATATCATTTTCTCATAATATTTGCCTGTAGATTCACAGATACTGACATACGGAAACACAAGAATTAGATATCTATGCAAATGACAGAAAATTAAAATATTGTATGTTCTTACTTATATTAAGCTGGAAATTTTAACAACCTTAGTAAATGATGGGGAAAGTACAAAAAGACTTATGGATGAACATATAGACTTCCCTAATACTGTTATTATCTGCAGAACAGCGGTGTTATTATCTATAGTATATTATATTATATTATATATATTTCATATATTATAACATTATATATTATATTATATATATTATATTTATATTATATTATATTAATTATATATTATACTGTTATTATCTTGCAGAGAGTGGTAGTCAATGGGGCTGAGTCTAGTTGGAGACCTGTACTTAGCGGTGTCCCCCAAGGGTCAGTCCTCGGTCCCATCCTGTTCAACGTATTCATTAACGAC
>JAUBOD010000351.1:2748601-2766731 GCA_032353885.1 Nothura maculosa | reverse complement strand
ATGCAATTGTAAAATCAAGGTTTTGGCAGAAAGAGCTGCCATATACTGAGCTCTCTGCCTTCTCTGTCCCAGCACTGAAGGGACTGCTGCTCTCGCCACCGTCCTCGCTGCTGAGCCAGCCTCAGCGCACATCTAAACCGGGATTCCCACTTCCAAACTTGATGCAATGGCTTTGGTCACTGCAGAAGCGAGCTGCACAACAGGGGCCTCATGCCCTTCCACAAGCTTCCCTCGAAGGAAGGGCAAGAAAGAACCTGACTGGGTGGCTTTTCTGCCCAGTGCAGCCGCAGGAAAAGCAGACCCACCTGGCAGTCAGTGCATTGGTCTGCGCCGCACAGAAGGTGCTACCACCACTTCCTCTCTGCCCTCATCTGAGTACAGCCTCTTGTCTTTGTCAAGGGATTTGGCCTTTTGTCTGAAATAGAAAGTAATAGATAAAAAGTAGGATAAAAAGAAAAATGAAATTAAACTATTCTTGGAGCAGCTCTTACCAGATCAAGTCAAAACAGTGTAACTTCCATTCCCCAAATATATGACACTATTCTGAATATCTGAGGAGGTTTAATCAACTGATCTCTGATGCTCAAGTAAAAGCAATCTCAGAATAAGAAAAAAAAAAAAAAACCCTACATAATCATATCTGCTGGGCAACATTCAGAAATGGACAACCAAGATCTACAAAGCAGTCTCTGTCTAGGTCATTTCTTCATACATGCCAGAAAAGGCAAACTGAGTTCTACATATTCTGAAATTAATTCAGGAATCAGTTTTACCAGTATTTGGTATAACAGCTCCAAGTATTAGTGGAATAAATAAAAGCAGAATACAGCTTTCATTTCCTGGAGACAGAGAACACAGGAAAATCAAGGCTGCTCTCAGCTGATTCTGTTGCTAGTTCTGTTCTATACAGGTTGTCAAAGATGCCACCAGAGGTGACAGCAGAAAATTAAGGAGCTCTAGGAATTGGAAAGAAAAAATGTTTTTGTCTGTTCAGACAAGATTTGTCCACTGAAACTCCTCAACTTGAAGACCGGTTCACTTCGATCTCAACAAGGAAGGTACAAGTCTGACCACACTTCCTTCTATATGCCTTTGGAAACAACTGATACAAGATAGATTTGTCTAAGAAAGAAAGAAAGAAAGAAAGAAAGAAAGAAAGAAAGGCTTTGTATAAGTTTTCACCTGTTTCTAAACTCCCACCTGAACTTTATCTTAACCTACACAAAGATGAGTACATTATTAATCATAATAATCATAAAGCATTAGCTAATACCTTCCAAATGCTCCCAAAGCATTTGGCTTTGGAAGATGGAAAGCACTTGATGGAGCACATGTATGTCTGTGCCCGTGCATTTCCCTGGAGAACAGGGCAAGAAGAAAACCACTGAAACCCACGGGTCCTGCGGTGACAGGAGAGGATGCTTCTATGCCAGGTAAAAGGGATGCTTCTTTCTTAGCATAAAGCACACAGGAGTTTTTGAGGCCAAGGAAACTGATCTATGAGGTGCCCCAGTCCTTTATGCAGCTGCTTTACAGTTTACTTTCTCTTTTTTCCCCTGAAGAGGAAGCTGACTTGATTCCCAAAAGCACAATTTATAGGCCAGCTTCAAAGCTATAGGTCCTTCTAAGGCTCTGGTTGGGGAATTTGCATCAAACATGATGTGCACGTGTTCTGATGTCAGAGCGGACGTTGGTAGAAACCTCTGTGGATTTACTACAGTCCCCAGAACAAGGATTAAATTATGCACTGAAGCTGCCTCTGGAAACTGCAGGAGACAAAGAGAGTAAGTGGCAGCACAATATCTCATAATCAAAGTCTGGCACAGTCATTTGCATCCGTTTCGCAGAAGCTGTCAGGGGATTAAGGGACATCTGTACAGCCACTCATGGGGCAAAGAGCACGTTGGGTTTGTTTATTTCTTCTTCAGACTGACACCCAAGCTACCTTTTTCCTGAGAAAAAATATCCAAGTGGTACAAAGGTGTCCACTCATGATGGACACTTAAAAGTTTCCTCAGCTTTTGCACAGCACTAAAGAAACAGAACACTCACTGATTTGACTTGTTTCTCAAGTACAGGTACAGAATAACATCACACCAACAGTCTGTGCTATTGTCTATTGAACTCCATTATTACTTAAGGTGTCCATAGCTCAAAAGGATCTCATTGAGAAAAAAAAAGTAACAAATGACAAGAGTTGTTTGTTTTTTTTTGTTTTTTTTTTTTTAAATCATCAGTCAAGCTAATGGGGCTCATCTAAATCAAACTTACTTATTTCAGCTTCTTTCCAACTGTCCATCTTGATCAGCAGTAAAATTTTCTTAAACCACTCTCACAGTGGTCCAAGACATAGGGTCTTTGAGAGATTTTCAGGCATCTTTTTCAGAAATGAGCTGTGAGCTTTTTAAACTAGTGAATCAAAGCCACATTAAAGATCACAGAAAAAGTTCATCAAACTTGTAATAAAGCACCACCAACCACTTCATTTCATTAAGGTTACATCTTGCATAACTCATCAAATTGGGGCTTCAAAAAACCCCTCAAAACCCTTCAGGTATCTCAAAAGATGAATTCAAAAACAATGTAAGAGCTTTTCTCAGCTGTGGCATTAGAGAGAGAGCCCAGCCAGCCCCAAAGCCCTCACAGCCCAGCAGAACTGAGGCAAGACCGTGGAGCCACTCTGGGCTTCCGGGAAAGCTGTTTCCCGGAAAAGGAGGGCTTCACTGATACTAGCTCTTCCTAGCCGGAATAAAGAAATCAAAATCACTTAAAAGTGCAGAGAAGCACAGCAGCACACAACAAAAACAATTCCTACTCAGAGCCATCACTGATCTCTTTGTCCTCTCGCACCATCAATACCTCTGCTCTCATTTATACCATTCACAGAGTGTTTTTTGTACTAGGATTGGGATTCATGTTCCCTCATCACACATTCCAGCTCCTTCAATCTTTTTACAGTTACTTTAAACTACTACTCTCCACTGCCACCCCCATCTTACTCTCCGTTGCAGATACATTGCTGCATTTACCTTAAAAACCCACTACTCACCTTTGTCTTCCTAATCTCTTCCTTCCTTTGGTACTTTCTTATGCTATAGCTTCTGACAAAGAGTTTCTCCTAGCAGGTAACAAGAAAACATTGTTGTCCTTTAAGCTTGTAAATGATGTCCACATGTTTTAACTTTCTTTTCTGGAGGCTGTTGATTTCCCCAGGGCAACAAGAAACATGATACTATTAGGTTAACACCAGGTAAACAGTACACAGGCTATTCCATATGCAATGCTTTCTACCTTGATTTTGTTTTATAGATAACACTCCAAATTCTTCTGTCATCTCTCAGGAATTTTATGGAAGGCTTTATAATTTTACCTTCCTGCTAGGGTTACCTGTAGAGCTTAACATTCAAAATACGGTTGTGGCACAGAATACCTCAACAGACGTGTATTAAAAATGCTCTTTAAAATTCCCAAGCTTTGAACTAGAGAAATCTCTCAAAAAGTTTTCATGGAAAGTTCATCTCGGTTCAATTCAGCTCCAGTTAGATGCACCTTTTCAAATAATAGAAAAAAATGTAACAGGGTCAGACCCAATCAATACAGTTGTTCAAACAGAATTTCAGGCACTGTGATGTGTGCACATTTTGTGCTCTTTCTTTGTACTGCTCCACTATGAAGAAAGGTTGCTTTTGCTAGTAGAGCAATAAAAGTCTTAGCCTTTTTAATACAGCCAAATAACCAACGAGGATGTTTACTAGGTTTGGAAAATATGGCAATTTTTTATGTCTTTGCTGAACGTCTTTGTTCATTTTATAACTATGCAATAGGATACAAACATTCTGCACAAGCCAATACTTTTAAATGCCCACACATAGATCAGTGGAGTAAAGCATCAAACAGATCATGCCTTGGTTGTCTTCAAAGTTTTGAGACTAAATAAATCCAGTTTTTCCTTCATACAGCACCCAGAAAGTAACTGCTGTGACACATGTGACATAGGAAATTTTATGGAGAAGCACAGATTTGATATAATATACCAATATACTTTAAGATTTGGAAATTAGTTAATTAAATGGTGCAGGTACAAAAACAACTCTGTAAGCAGCATCAACACATGCTGGGATAGTCCCTTACTCCCAACACCAACCCTTCCAAGGCTGCAGGCTCCTCCAGAGCACCGCACTTGACCCTTGACAAGGTTTTTGATCTGGTAACATCTTTCAGAAAAATGTGGGGAAGTGGAAAGGCTTCATGAAGTTCAAAGAGGTTAAAGCAGTGCTCTACATGAACATTAGGCTGTCATTTCAGAATTTCATCGATGCTATAAAAGTTTAATAGCCTTAATGCAACAAACCAAAACCACTGCCTAGTGTAAAAGGAGCGAATTCAACCTATACACTGTTTGCTTGGTATAACATCACACAACACTACGCAAGAACTACTACCGCGTTCGAGTATATTCCTCTTTCTTTTAGAGTCACAAACACTTAAGTGGTTTGACATAGGGGAAAAATGCTACTTTCTGACAGAAAAATTGATCAATGCCTTACTCTTCTAGCACACGTTATATTTTTCTAATCTTGATAACAGGGCAGTGGTGTGTACCACCTACAAATCAACATCTTGATTACAATGAAATCAACCCAAACCAAATTCTTTGATCTTCAAACAGTTACAGGTAATTTTCAGTTGCACACATCCAGGCCTGCAAAAAAAAAGGTCCCTGGAGAAGAGCATTACATACAATCCAGAAAAGACTTTAGACAAAATTCCTCTCTTTTTTTTTTCTTCTCAGAATAAGGAATTAATTATGAACACAGACACTTCACAAAGTGCTAGAACAGCATAAAACTTGGGAATTTTAAATATATGACCCTTATAAATATACGAATGACCCTTTAAATATATGAATGATAATTAGAAAGACAGAGGCAAGAGGGAGTTATGTTAATATTTTAATCTGTACATAGACCATTTTCCAAACTGTTACATTGTATTTAAATTAATGTTTTCTTGCAAAATATTTATTTTTCAAAAGTTTTTAGAAAGGCAAAAATAAATCATTATTTTGGCAAAATGTTTCGAAGTTGATACTGGCAGTATTGAGGTATAATAAGATTGCATTAGCTAAATATATACTTTGAAGAATATTTCTGAGTATAGTGTTAATATAATATGATTCATCTTAAAGTACGAAACTTGAAAAAAATCAATCAATTCCAAGGGTTTTGTAACTATTATTTGAATACAGCAAATAAACATATTTCCCAAAATACTGCATAAGTATTTCTCAGACATTCTTATCCAGAGCTGAACTAAACTAATAATTACATATTATTGGACAATTTCTTGCATTCAGTGGGTCCATTTTTTTCAAGTAAAGGAATCACAGCAATTCATTTAATCTCATTTTCTCCCCATGTAACCAGCTCACTCTTTGCCCTTAACATAAGCAAAACACTGTATATGAAAGTTTGGCAAAGTCAAGCACCACTGAATTTACACACAAAATTAGCAGGTGCCACATTACATTAGCTTTGCTGTTTCCTGGATAAATACTAGTTAATACACCTCACATTCCATTACTGAAAAAAGAAATCAGAAGAAAATACATATATTTACTAGTAAAATGACATATGCTATTACATTTATTGCTTACTTCACATATTTTACTTAAAGTTTTTTCTTCCACATCTCAACTTTTATGAAAAAATATAATTTGTTAGCTGTTTGTTACTGAGGGGACAGCATTACTGTCAGAGCAGCGTAACGTACTGTATGTTGACAATGGCAAGTTCCTCATTCAGGATCAAAAAGGAAGCTGAGTTAAAACCAAGTGTCCTCATGCCCTTCGCAGACCATTTTAGCTATTCAGGATTAGTGACAGGCAGAAACACAGGCTAGAAGTTCCTTGCAGGGAACCCTTTAACGGACACAGAGCGAGTGATTCACTCCAGAACGCAGCCTTTCCGAGCCACTCTTGCAGTGAACCTCTGGACAGGGTCAGCTTGACCCATGTGCTATGGAAGAGCTTCTAGCATGGTTCAATTTGCATTTCTTCATGCAACTTGACATTGTGCATCTAAGCCTGAGAGGGGAGTAACAGCATCTTGTAACATTTACGTAAGTAGTTTCTCTTGAAATGAATTCAGCCCTTGATTAAAAAATTCTAAAATATATTCTGTCCTAAAAATACATTTTCAGTATCTTACAGAGTTTGTTAAAAGTGCCATTTATTCATATAAAAAGCCTGAACTAAACTGAAGTCAAAATAAACCAATACGCAACTTGCTTAGTTTTCACAGAAAATCCCCCTTTTCTCCTCGGAGTATGTGCTCCCAAGAGCGCGGGCTGGTCGGCTGCTGGGTTTCCTCACGGAAAGCTGGACAAGGGCTTTTCTTCCTTCCATGCAGCATCGCTAGGCGAGTTTTGCTTTGAGGCTTATGTCAATGCTCAGTTACTGCTTTGGCTGGTATGAAGTAAAATGAAACGTGGTTAAAAACTGAGGCGGGCCCCACCAGGGCTGAGTAATGAGCACGGGCAGGCAACGTGCTTTGCGTTAACACCTTCTGCATTTGCCAGGACTAAACTAATACAGGCACATCACGGAACAACTAACACACCCAAACTATTGCTCCTCTTGCTCATTGCTGGAGTTGCTGCAGTTTTTTCTTGACAATTTTCCTGAAGAAAATCTAGTAGGGTTTATAATATACATGTATATCTACATATCTATATACATATAAATACATGTATATAGACATACTTAAAAGTAAGTTATATTTAATAAATTCTCTGTTCTATTCAAAATGGCAAAACTGAGACAATGGCATTCTTCTGTTAACATAATTCAGTGAAAAAAAATATTGAACACATGAAACAAAGAAAATATTGCAAATATGTTAAAGGGCTAAATTTTTAGCTCACCTTAAGGACGCCTAAAGTGTTATCTCAAGCATAAGGTATTAGCCCTAAGAGAAATGCCTGCTTGCATGACTTTCATTCATGGACACGTCAGATGCTCCTGGGCGTGGGCAGAGGTCCCTGCACACCCTTACTCTGGTCACAGCAGTACCAAGTCTAGTGATGCAAGTACCAACTGCTGCTGACAATCTGTTCCCCAACTACCAGCAGTAAAGATGCCTTCCTCCCTTTCCTCCCTCCCTTCCATGCACCCCGGAGCAGGATCTTTTCTGTAAAGCCATGGTGGTTACTTGAGACTTCATTAGCTCACATGTTAGCGCATTAGAAGCAGTATTTACTACACACTAACAGCATCTCCTGGTTTCTGAAAAACACACACATGCATACATTTGCATCTAATTTAGGGCTAGTAAGATGTGTTAAAATTCATCAAGTCATAGCAAAGACACAATGGCAAATCAGACATGCCAAGCGCAGTTAGTTCTTACTTTTAGGGTGTTTAGACAAATGTGTAGTGAAATCCATTGCTTAAGGGAGAGTGAGGTGGTTGTGGTACAGAAGGTGAGGGTGCTTTAGATGGATAGGTCAACTGATGAGCTAGAAGGGATCACACACAGGAATTAGGCAGCACAATCAAACATACATATTAAAATACAGCCACCCTAATTTTTATAACCACACAGGAAACCTGATTAGTAATGCAAGAGGTGATACACTGTTTTAGTTACATGGAAAACAATTTAAACAACAACATTTCTACTGGCTCTTTTCTTCCTTCATCGGTTGCATTAAATTGTGCAAACAAACATTCCAATTCGGACAAGAAATAAGCAACCTAAATTAAGATGAAGTTTCACTGGAACATTAAGGCACACAAAACTGATATACCCTAATGAAACTCTGCTTTTAAAAGTGGAAATTCTGAAATAGCACCTATATTTGCTAGTTTTGTTTCAACATTTCCCTAAGGTATAGCTTTTCAGTATTTCCTTAATAACAATGCCAATAAACAGAAATAAAGAGGATGAAACCACAAGATTAAGAAATCATTTAAAATGTAGATAATATTTTGCTTAATACAGTGCATAATATAGTAAATACATCTTAAGCATGAAATGTCAGAATAAAGAGTATAACACCATAAAATGAGCTTTGCTATAATAGAGCAATGAAAAAGCTATCATAGCATCCTAAAGCATATCTATTGCTTTAAGAATAAAAAAACAAACCAAACAAAAAAAGTAAAAAGGAGGAAAACTAAAGTTTCAATCTTTTCCAAAATAACTTCTGGACAAAAGCTGGACATTTAGTTTTGGATTTCAGATATAGTCTGCTTGGTCAGTAAAGGGACACGTTGATAACTCAAACTTTAAAAATCAAACTATAAATATAACAATGTGAATGAATTTATTGATCTGTAAAATTAGCATAAATGAGAACGCACAATTAGCTGTGCAAATCACCACATGATTTTTTAATTTTTTTTAAAACACACTACATGTGCTTCTTTTAGGACTCCTTCAGTGTTTTTGTTAAAGGAGAAATAATAATTGAAGTCTAAGCAAGACACACTGAAAGAGATTATTATTTTGGATGTAAACGTAGCATGGAAAATGTGTGAAAACATGCGTGCCTGGAGGTAGATGTATGAAATTCTGTAGCCAATTAAGTCCTTAAGAAATATCTGCATTTTTTAAGTTTCTAAAAAGACTAAAGAACTGCTGAACTTCATAAAAGTATTATTAAAAAAAAAGACCACAAATGTATTTTTGATATATTCAGATACTGCAAATTCTACTGACCAAGGAGTATATTAACTGGGCACATGAAGTCAGTGCCATGTGGCAGGGACCAAGTAAGCCCTGGGTTTACGAATCTTTGCTTCTCTGCCACCTTTTTGCAGCAGCAGCTAGAACTTGCATGGGAAAGGCGGGATTCCTCCGGGGACAAAGTCCCGCACACAACCTAAGCCGGTGGCAGCAGATGCCCTGCTCGCCAGCAGGAGGGCCAGCCTGAGGGCCAAGAGGCAGCTCCTCTGCACAGAGGCCTGTGGATCCAAAAGGTCGTTGCCTTACAATTCTGTTCCTTGCCCATGTTTAGGCCATTGGGCATGTAAGCCAAAAAGAAGCCGGAATGGTTTCTGTATCTTTATTTAACACATAAGAAAAATTCCACTTTTAATGGAAGCGGAACTTTGGTCTTTGTAAAAGGCGCTGAAACTAAATACACCAGAATACTTTCCTCACCTTCCATGCATTTCTACTCTACTTCATCTGTGAATCATTTTATTCTTTTCAATATGAAAACATCCACAGAATCTCTCCAAACTCTCAAGATTGTAACTTGAGAATATACTTCAGCTCCTCAAAATCACATTCCCCTCTGAGTTAGCTGCTATGGTACCCCTGATGCAGCCATATTCAATTGACAGTCTGTTGCTATAACGTAGGCTACATATCTGAACACTGCAATAATCTGTCTTTAATAGAACGGTCCTTACAGTTTCTGTGGCAAGTGCCGTAAGCTTAAACTGACAACTTCAGGTGAGAAAAAGCATATTTTTTCTCCATCACTTTATGTTCCCATCATTTCTATTCCGCACTGCAACAGTGAACTGTGCCAGTTACAAATGACAAGTCAGACCCTTGATAACACAGCTGCTGTGTGTTTGCTGTCACATGTGATACAAATTGGCTCATGTTTCTTGCTCATCAACTATAAAGCAATCAAAAGTGAAATGATAATTTTTTAGAAAAAATATTGTAAAGATTCTTCTGATTTCCAGCACTGAACCAAACTACTGCATGGATGTTCTACTCCGACCTCTAACCTTGTTCACCAGACACCCACTTTACAATGTCTTTTCTGGCGTGCTGGCATACCTGGAGTTCAAACTCCAGATCAGTTTGTTTATTATTTAGTCCTATTAGAACAATTGACTTCCAAGGTATGAACTTTTGATCATATATTCTCCCCTTACCCCTTGCCACTGACAGACAGATACTTAAATCTCTCTATCTTTAACTGACAAATTTTTAACTTCTCCAGATTTGGCATCTATAGACATAATATACTGTTTTGAATAACACAATACTTTCTTATGCCAGTAGCTTAGCAGTACCCCCACACAACTGCAGAAGAAGGTAAAAAGCGCTGTTATTTTGTAGATAAGTATTACCTGCTACCTCCTTGCTCTTCTGAGAGGCTTCAGAAGCCAAAGCGTATGATATGGTAATGATGCGTTCCTGCTCTTGCAACTGTGAATCTAAATCAACTGAGCTGTGCTTGTCCTGGGCAAGAGTAGGCTGGAGATTGTGCATACTAGTGGGAAAGTGCAAAACAACATTAACATTTACAACCATAAAGAATAATCCACTGTGCACATGAAAAGAGAGCTCAAGTTCATACAGCAGTTTCAAAACTCACATATGAAGTTCCAAATTTCAATGAAGTTGTTTAAAATGGCACTCGATACACTAAGTAAATGACTACAGCACACAAAGACAAATGATGCAGACAAGCACTAACCATTTGTGCATCTCCTTAAATATATCTGAAAATCGTTTGTTGTAAATAGGTTGTTTACAAGAAAGTTATTTACTTGAAAAGTTAATCATCAAAATTCTTGTTTGTGCCCAGAGAAAGAGGCAAAATCTGACAGTCCTCAGGTACAGCCTCATTAACAATCTTACAAAAAGAAGGTGGACATATGCATTAACACTGCCCTTCTCTTTTCTATCTGGTTTTAAAAGGCAGCACATCAAGCATGTTACTAAATAAATTCTGCCTGAGTTTTCTACACATCACAATATATTGCACTTAGCTAACTGAATTAGAAATTATCTGTCATAATAAGCTGTTTTCCAGTGTTTAATATTATCCCCTATAGAGGATCTGAAAAACAACTGACCTTGATTTAGTAAGAATATTCTTGATCTTTTCTGCTTTACGCTGCCTTGCTGCCAGCTCTTCCATAGAAAGAGGTTCTTCTGGCTCCAGCTCAACATAGCGCTCTGGAATTGCCACCTTCTCGGGTTTTGACAACTGTGAAAAGAAAACAAGCATCAAGCTTTTAATAAGAAGGACACAATCGAGCAAATAGACAAGAGCAAAATGAAACATGGAAAGAAGCTGAATATTTTTTTCTATTTCTGAAGTTTACCTGAACACTGAATTTTCTGTGAAACTTCAATAGAAAGATTAACAGAAAAGTGCACTCATATGTGGAGATCAAAAGAAAACGGCTCATGGGTACATTGCAAAGGTCTTATTTTAAATATCCCTTTATACCAAACAATATGCTGACAACAAATTTCAGAGTATGTTCAACAAGTCTAGACATTTTTAATTTATTGAATTTCTATTTGCTGTGGCATGTTACACATTGCATATATGCACTGAAATCTTGCTATATGCTTTCCTTTCCACCAGATGGCTCAACAGCATTCCAAAAATATGCCTTCTGAGCTAGAGCTGCAAATAAAATCTAGTGCCCAGGGTACCAATCAAGTCACTTGAAAACTCAACAGGACGGTCTCTTTTCTCCTGGTCAACATAATGCAGTACTCACTCTTCTCCATTATATTTTGTGACTATGACATGAAGACTAAGGTGGCTCTGTGGCACTGCTTTCTTTTTTTGTTGATTTACCTAACTGTAAATATTTACATACATAGCATAGGAACATATATATGTAAATATTTACATACACTGATTCTGATTTATATAACACTGCCCAATTTAATCATTTTTCCCCTATAAAGTCCTTCATTTCCAAGAGTCAACCTTTTGGCTTTTTTCCTTTCCTCTGAGACACACCTGCACAAACAGTACACAAGCTTTTAGCACAAGCCAATAAATACGTCTTGTTTTCAATCCCTAAAAGCCTCCTTCCTTGCAGTTAGGACTTCCAGCTAACTTGGGACACAAAAGATTAACATTCGTTAGCTACAACTCAGGAACGGTGGTATTTTGGAATACAAAACAAGCAGCAATAGAGTCTGAGCATTACCTCTCTGCTGATATCTAAATCATAATCTTGAGGCTCCAGATCAGTTTCTGTTACTGCCACTGGCTGAACTTTTAACCAGCTGTTTTCATCCTTGTCTTCTCCACGAACTGCTCTCTCCAGTAACTGCAAATCAAATTCTTGCTCTCGCTTCCACTAGTAATAGATACAAAAGATTTAAGAGTATTCAACCATACTGACAAACGCATTACTTAGCAATGTTTTCAACTACTGCTGTCAATGTTATACTGCTGACAGAAACTACAAAGTAAAACTAATAGCCGATACGGAGAGCGAAACATCTCTCATGTTGCACCATTTGGTTTTAGATTTCATCTCTGTTGTGCTGCATGAATTTCTAAGGGTAGATCAATTCTACAGGCAACAGTTCAGTAGTATTAAATTCTAGCAAATGTATTCGTCGTCATTTCACATAAACTCATTTATGAGGCTTACACGTAAGCTTCAGTGGAAGCACAGATGTCCATATCAGTAAGTGGAGGAACTGACAGTCCTAGGTCTCCTGATGAAACCCCATGGGGCAATTTGAATTGCTGGACCGAATGGCTACTTACGCTGCACGGTGCACAAGTTGCAAGAATTTCAAGTTGTAAATTCTATGTAACTTTCTAGAAAAATACTTTATAGCTACTGCTGATAATATTTTAGATATTACTACTAACTTCTCTTGAAATTGAAGATAGCGATTACTTAAAATATCTAGGGCTTCACTAAAAGCAATTTTTTTTTCTAAAAAGCTCTATATTCCTAGGGTAAATATTTATCAACAATAAAACAAGAATGTATTTATATTAAATATCATAATTTAAGGTCTCTATTCCTATGCTATGTACATAATACAGATGACATCTAAGAGCACTACCAACATATTTTTGCTTATAAATGGCAAGAAAATAAGTTCAATTGCAGCATTACTCTAGCCAGCAGTTTTCATGAAATTTAGCCAAGTTTAAACTTGATATTAAAGGTAGCAGGAAAAAAAGGGAGAGAAGACCTAAAAGCATCCATCTCCTCCAGTATTTGACAGCACCAGTAGGAGAATACGCTGTAGTAGACCTGTCGTTTATATTATAAATCTCATTTTCACTAAAGATTGAATTCCACATGAAGTCCTTAGAATCCACTAAGTTATTTGTATCTACCTGAAACCTATTCATGCACAAGCTCTCAATATTCACTCAGAAGACACATGTCTTCTATTTATATCAAAAATAATGAGTACCTAAAAAGGTACCTACATCTCAGAAAAGAGATGTTTCTTTTTAGAATTCAAAAGAGAAAAAAATATTTTCTCGTACTAGTTCTTCAAACTCATTCTACTCACATTTGAACCAGGCCTGATTGACATGCTGTATTTTAAATACACAGTATTATTTTCAAGTTATTATACATAAGAAAAACATCAAACCATTATTAGGAAGCAATACTTTTATTGGCTTTGATGTTGCGACTTTTACATTAAAAAGGCATTTTATATAACAAATGAATTCATTACTGTGATCAGTATTTTAAATGCCATATTATTCTAGAGACCTGACTGATTAAAAAATGAGTTATACACACAATGCATGTTTAAAGCAAAAGTTACATACTGAGCAGCACTTCAATTATACATTTAACTGTTCACCGTTTTGGCTGCTAAATAACTGTAATGCTATAAGTAGCTGTGCTATGAAACATGCTTGTTGTGTGTTGAAGCCCTATACACATAAGGGATATCATTACAAAACATTTTCAGGGCTAAAAGATTAATTCAAGTCTTTACAGCAACAAGTCCCAGATGGCGCTCAAATTTATAGATAAAATGTTTGCCATGGATACCAATATGGAGTCTTACAAAAACATTTAAATTAGACTTGTATATGTTACGTTAGAATCATGAAACATTAGAAGTTCAGGTTTAGTTCTTCTAATTAAAATCTGAAAATAACAACGAACCCAAAAGTTCTGTGATTCCCAAAATACTACGCACTATCTGGAATAAAACTGTGATCACACAACAGAAGACGAGATCAGTATCTCCAAGTAGTGCGTTCCTATTCACTGGCAAAGTGAATACAGGTTAGCTGGAGATTAGCTGTTTCTAAGAAATGGGAATGAAAGACTGAATACTATAGGGGCGAGGGTTTAAAAGCTAGCAACATGTACTAAATGCAATTAAGCCTGGTAAAAATTGAGTAGTTAGAAATTTTAAAATAACTACAAATTCTGCAAATTAAAAAAAAAAACAAACAAAAAACAACAAAAAAGACACATTAGGCATGATGAGTGACAAATCTAAAAGCAAGAGATCTTGTGCAATGAATTAGGTAAAATAAGGTGATCATTCTAAAGCTCTAGTGGACCAAATAAAAAAAATAAATTAAAAGACCACAGCATAAGTGCAATTACAGTACAATCTTGGTTTAGCACCAAGGGAGCATTGAGCAACTTCTCTAATTAGAATTGCTTTGGTTAGTATCCATAATATATCATTACAAACTTATATTCTGCATAGCATCTCAGAACACAACAAAGTCCTTTTCTTTATCGACTTCAAGTTGAGCCTTATTAGAATATTCTACATTTTGATCTTTAAAGCCAAATGGATAATCAGAACACATTCGCCCTTACATAAGTTTCTAACAAAAGTGATTAGATTTTAAAACACATCATCCGTTTATCAAATCTAAAACCAAAACTAAACCAGCAACCGAACAAAACACAACTCTCCATCTTTGTCTTACATTACCCCATCTATCTCACAGCCTAATTTAAGAACTTAAAAGAAAGAAAAAATCCATCCACAGCGAACAAGATCATTCTAAAAGGCCTGTTTCATTAGGCAGCAGTTTGAAGACTGTACAAACTTCTTAAGTTCCAAATGCAATTCTCATAAAAAACACATCTCTTAAATCACTCCAATATATATTCTAGTCTCCACTCAGCACACCAATCTCTGGCCAACTTACCTGCTGAACCTGCTACTGTTTTCTAGTGACTACTAGAAAAACAAAACAAAACAAGAAAAACACTGTTATTCACACTCTGACCCTCAGTTTACACTGTACAGCACTAACTTCATAGATTACAAGCATCACACATCCTCAAGTGAAAGTGCTTGCTAGAAAAAAAAATCCAAAGATCATCACTCTAGTTTAGTCCTTTTAAGGCATATCTAACATACTGAGCCTAAGTCTGCAGAAATGTGCCTGCTGAAAGACCGAGCTGGACCAGACTGCCTCTCTCCTTGGCTAAGAGTCCTCTTGCGTTCACGAACTAAAGCCTTCTGATGTCGCTTCATCCTCTCCAGCTGCTCTTCCGCACTCATCCTGCCTCTTTGGTGGTCTCCAGAATACAACCGTTCCAAGGCACTCTTTGGTCTCTCCTGCAGAAGTCACAAGGCATGCAAATCATATGTTGCAATTAACACATTGTAAGAAGTAAACAACAAAATAACTCTGTTCCTTGCTTTAATACTAAGTTAGATGATTTAGGTTTTTTTTTTTAATTAATTTGCACAGTCCAACTCTATAATTTCAGTTAAGATGGTAGCGCTGATCTATGTTCTGAATATTGTTTTATAAATCTATTAAAAATGTGGCCAACTGCTGCTTCCTTGTGCCATGGTTCATTTAGTAAAGTGAAAAAATAGGAGATGTTAGAAGATATTCTACCCTATGCTATTAGAGGTCCATTTCCTGGTATGCAAGCCATACCTGTACTAAGTAGTACTTTGAGTAAAACAGACATTTGCCTTCAAAGTTTCTTTAGAGTTTACCTTGGACCTATCCCGTCGAAGTGTTGCATATGATGAAATGGTAGATGATTGGTGCAATCTGGAAGTGGATCCAGATAAACCTTTACAAGAAAAAAGAAAATCTTTTATGACCAAAAGCAGATTAAAAGGAAACTAAGAGCCAAATGCTTTAAAAATGATCTTACATTTTTTTTCTATCATACTGCAGTTTCTATTTTAGTTCACATTTCATATTGTTCAGTTTAGAAGGTCATGAGAGGCACGCAATTTGATTCCAGCCACAAACAATATTTTTCAGGTCACTCACTACTGAGTGTAATTCAAACACACTTTCAAAAATTTAGAGGCTTATATTACAAAAAAGAATGAGATGGATTCAGTTGTGCAACAGAGACAAATAATCGTATCAAAATACACCATCTATATCTTCCAATTGTCATTTGAGAAGCAGTTACACTACTGGATACAATAGGGATGCAGTGGTAAGTAGCACATAGTTTTTGCAGACATTCTGTAACACACAATGTATCATTAACACTGTTCTTAATTTTTAGCACTTGCATTTCAATGCCTTTGAAGAAGAACAGAAGTTTTTACAAAAATCTTTCAGTTTCTAAAACATCATGCAGAGATGCAGCCAAATCCCTAGCGAGAAAAGTTCCAGTACAGTGCTACAAAATGCACTTCAACAAATATCAACTGTAGCAATTGTGGACTTACCACGGGTAGGTAACGTCTGGTATCCACTATTCAAGGTTATTAAACCACTGGAAGGCTGGCTGAGGTCTCCACTTAATGTTGCTAGTTCTGGTTCACTCACGTACGAGCGCAGCTCTACCTACACGGACACATACTCATTTCCTCACAGGAAATACACAGGTAGCAAGTCTTAACAGTGATCAAATTTGGTTGCTAGATTACTAGATCTCACTCTGCCAGACTGCAAGATTTTCTAGTTATTCTAAATCCTAGGGGTGTATAGATTTTTACAGACAGCATCTTTCATTAACGTTTCCTATACATTTAAAGCACAGGTAACGAGTGCTCACCCTATAGTCGCCATTTACATACTGTCCTAGTTCCCTGTCTCTCTTCCTCTCGTCCGACTGACGCTTCAGGCCCCGCACTGATGTGTGTCTGATGACAGTGGCTTCTCTGGGCAGCGGTGGAACAGCTGGTGGCTGATCATCGGGACTGTACAGCTGGGGGAGAGGAGGCCTGGGTGGTGCTTCATCTTCCTGAGTGTAACAATTCACAGGTATTTAGCAAACAGGTTGTGGCAGAAGCCATCAGAAAATTCATTATATTCTAAGAGTTATTTACGAGTGCCACTGGCAGAAGCATAGCCTGCCCTCCCACCTCCACACTAGAAACTTGGGGCTTTAAAAGTAATAAATAAATAAATAAACAAAAAATCATTATTGAGGAAGTTCTGCCTTGACAGGATCTCTACCAGAACATGGCTACCAGTGTCAACTGCCAAGTTACACTCATACTCCTCTAAGTGCTGCTGCTCAGCTCCATTACAAGCACTGTAAATACCTCTTGGATAGCCACACTGCACCTGGGTAACCATGAAGCTTTCAGTGCTTCTGCCAGGAGCAAATGCAAAGCCTGCTGGGGGAAGGCAACTTAAAACAGTTGTACTTACAACCTTTGGTGCTAGCTTAACTGGTGACTGAACAGGAGGCTCAATTTTTTTCAGCTGCTGTGTTTGCTGCTGTGTTCTGGTCTGGAAATAAGGCTGTGGATATAGCCTGACTTCCACAGAGGATTTAAGGGGACTAGATGGAGGACTTTGTGGAATGGAAGGTTTGTTCTCCGCAGTTTGCTGAGAAGTTGCTAAGGAAGGCACTGTAGGCTGAGAAAATGAAGGCACTATTTTTCTCTCTATGGGGAAAATAAATAAATGTATTAGATATCATTATACACATTCATCCTTAAATCTATCAATGATGTTCATCAGAATAAAAATTAATAACTTTAGAATAATAAAACATAAAAATGGAAACACCAAAAAAAACCACTCAAAACTGCACATTACTTGGAATGCAAAACATGACTTAAATTATGTTGGTTGGGAAAGAGCTGCGCAGCATTTTTTTTTTTTTTTTGAACTTATACCATTATTACTGTTACTCTCTTTTTACCTTGCTACAATATTATGTAGGAAAAAAAAAGTTATTTCACCGTCCGAAAACCAAAAAAAGGGATATATTCCAAGGGAATATACTCACACAACGTTACAGGGATTTTTGATACAATCAGCAGGAGAATTAACTTGATTTTCTGCACCAGAACCAGTATTAGGACTTCTGAACTATTTACACATTCCCAAAGATTCTACTATAGTTGTGTCTCTTAATTATGTTATTCTTACCTGGATTCTTGATTGACTCTACTATGGTTTTGTAATTAGTTTTATTTACACTCAAGCCAGC